>JBANCY010000124.1:32642-68187 GCA_037040045.1 Phorticella flavipennis | reverse complement strand
TGAAAAGCGGTTTATATATACATATATATATATATATATATATATATATATATATATATATATATATATATATGTGTGTGTGTGTGTGTATGTGTTAAGCAGGAGCAGGACCTAAGAGCCTGCAACCATAATCTCAGCACAGCATACTTCTGTACGCCCCTTAGCTGTGCGTGGGCGTGGCAGCATTTCACTTGAATGAAGTGCAAGCCAAAGAAATAAAAGCCCAAGGAGGAAAAAAATATAGAAGCAGCTGCAGTTTTTCTATAAAAGCCGAGTCTAACGAGATTTGATGAATTGCAAGTCTTTTGAGAAAGAACTGTGCGTGAATAGCATACCCCCCTAGACCCCAACCCCAGACACCAGAACTAAGACCCCAAACAGTCCAACCGCCAAAGAGGCAGAGCCGGAGACCGAGTAAGCCAAATCCATAAAAAAAACAAGTAAGGAAGGATTACCTTCGGCTCGCCGAAGATTTAATACTCTTTTTCGAAGAAAGCGGTAGATGAAAACGAAAATTGGGAGTATATGAACTTTCAGTGCAATACGTAAGAAAACATGAGAAATATGGGCAAGACCAACTTTTGGTTATATGTCAGCTAGGTGTAATAGGGGCCCCCGTGCATCAGTGGATAGCGCACTGTGCCGCCAAAACAAGAGGTGCGAGTTCGAGTCCCGCTCATGTCGATAGGCAAGACTCTACTAGATGAATTAGGTTGTGGCGTAGGATTTGAAAACCACCCGCGTAAAAAAAAGTTTTTCATTAAAGTAAGTCGAAATAAAGGAACAAAAGTACTTCAGGCTTTGACCCGATAGGGTTGTTATGGCCATATAATATTAATAATAATAATAGTCCGTTCCTATTAAAATTTGTTGAAGCGGTAAATAATAACCAATCTTGGGAGCATGTAAACTTTCAAGTCTAATAAATTGGAAAACAGGGAAATATGAGTAAAACCGCACTATATATATAATATATTGTGGTCCGATCCAAACCGGTTTCGACAAACGACAAAGGAACAGACGGACGGTCAGACGGACGGACAGACGGACGGACAGACGGACGGACAGACGGACGGACAGACGGACGGACAGACGGACGGACAGACGGACGGACAGATAGCCGGACAGACGGAGGGGCGGACGGACGGACGGACAGACGGACGGTCAGACGGACGAACTGAGGGACAGATTGACAGACTGACGAACGGGCAGATTGACAGACGGACGGACGGACGGACGGAGAGACGGACGAATGGACAGACGGACGAAGAGACGGACGAATGGACAGACGGACGGACTGACAGACAGTCGACATGGGGACGAAGAGACGGACATAACTCAATCGATTTCTTTTGTCCTCCTGACCATTCTGAACTTTTGGGGTTCTACGACGTTTCCCTCAATGCATAACATACTTTCGGACAAAGTGAATAGACTATTTCATTGGGAAAGAGTATAAAAACCCATTAAGTGGTTTAAGTCGGTGAAAAAGCGAACGGGAAGCGAAAAATGCACTTGACAGTTGCAGCCGAAGCCAACTGCAGCGCCAATGTCAACTCCGCAGACAAAGCGACAAAGAGACAGACAGGCGGTCAGACAGGCGGTCAGACAGGCTAGCAGACAGACAGACGGATGGACAGACGGACAGACAGACAGACAGACTGGCGGAAGCAAAGATAAACAGGTGAACAGCCCACTGTTCGGGCAGCTGAATGGAAGGCACGTGCATGGACGCGGATGGAACCATCTTGAAGAATTGCCTGGGAATCTCTGGACTTGACAAGATTAACAGACACAGACAAAGGCAGAGGATTGACAAAGAGACAGAAGAGGAGCTAGAGAGCACATCTAAAATTAAGTTATAACTATAATAGTAAGTTTTAAGAGATTTACAATAGTTAACCGAAAGAATTCAATCGATTTTACAGATCTTCAATGGGTATAGCTTTTCAATGCAACACTATCAAAATGATCTTAATTATCGAGAAAATCTGATATAATCAATTTTTTACCATTTGCTATTTTGACCCGTATTCAGCAACTTCTATTTCATGTAACTTCCGTGTTTATGATTCGTTCATTTTAAAATTTTTAGAATTTCTTTATATATCTCTAAATTCAAATCAATATGTTCTGAAATTGTCATGTATTCCTAAATTCAAATCTTTGTGTTAGGATCTGTATATAAATATAGGGTATTTTTAAATATTTGGGTTACAATTTTGGATGAAAAATAACTTTGTATGCCACTTTCTCTATAATCACTATGCGCACCTCCTTATAGGCCTCAGTGGGCCAGTGGATAGCGCACAGTCCCGGGAAACAAGAGGTGTGGGTTCGAGTCCCACTCATGTACTTAGCATGACCTTCCTAGAAAAATTATGTTGTGGCGTAGGTCTTGAAATCCACCCATGTAAAAAAAGGAATTCAGTGAAGGAAGCTAGAAATAATGGAAGAAAGTGCTTCAGGCTGTGACTTGATAGGGTTGCTATAGTCAAATAAGAAGAAGAAGCAGCTACATATCGCATTTCATAACTCTATCACAAAAATTGCGACTGTTGTACACATTTCTTCACAATCCGGGAATATAAAGGGTTGTATAACCAATACTGTAGTTTATATTCTTAGTCCTAGATACTACATTTGGAGCCGAGTATTTCTGGGAATATTATCCAGCTTAAGCCCATATTTGTCAATATATACTACTTCGGAGAAATTTTGGATTATTTGAAATTTAAGGTATTTCTGATTCAATCTGAATCATTTGGTTTTCGGAGTTCCTCAAAGTCTCTTGTCGTGACTTAAGTTTAAGCTCCAATCGAAAGACTTATGAAATGCTCTTGTCATAATAATTACATCAAAGCTTTAAAGCTTTAAAATACGCAATGATCGTGCTTAAGCGGAAATAGCTCCAAAATTCAGCCGTTAATCTGGCTTTTATTTGAAAGCTGAGCTTTCAGCTGTGCTGAGCTGAGCTGAATCTGGCTTTTTTTTGTGGAAAATGAAAGTAAACAGGCGACAAATCAGAGTTGACGGTGCCAAATCGAAGCCGTCAAATGAGGAAAAACAATGCCTTGATTTTAGAGCCAGTTTAACTAGTTTCCGTTTGTCTAAACTCAATCAAAATTCAAACTTTGGCGCACAGCTTGGAGAGAAACAGCGAGACGGCCGGAAAGTGAGGCAGCGAGTGCTTGAGATAAGGACGGAGGAAGATATAGAGAAAGAAAGATCAAAACTATAAGAGAGTGAGAGAGAGAGATCTAGAGTGCACGTGACGTAGACCAGCTCGGGCAGTAGATATGGAACGACTCTCGGTCCCAGCACTGGGCATGGGCATATTGCTGCACTCCGTCATGGGCGTCTCGTACTACTTTCTGCTGGCCCGCTGCTCTCCGGCACCATTGTTGGGCAGCTGGCTGTTTGTGGCCTGCATCGGGGCGGTGCTGCAGGCGGTGCACATATTCCCGCAGTGCTGCTGCAACTGTTCGGCATATATCCGGCTGGCCCTGGAGACGATCATATGCTGCATAACACTGGACCTTATGCTGACCAAACTGTGGTGTCGCATCGAATCGCTGTGCCACTGCGCCATCGTTGGCGTTCTGCAAATGATGGTCACCGAGGACAGCACCTTCGCCGCCTGCGAATACTGGCTGCTCGGCCTGACCACCAGCCTCATTGGCGGCTGCCTGCTCTGGTTCACACTCTGGGCCACGGCGTTGCCCAGTAAAATGATCCACGGTTATGCCAATTGGCAACAGAATGTCGCGCGCTCCGTCAGACAAAACATTTGCCACTTGGCCTTTGGTCAACCAGAGCTGCACTTGCAGACCGACAACCCATCGACATTGGAAGAAAGCCAGCTCAGTTTTGCGAGCTAAAAACCCTGGAAACCCCGGAAACAGCCGCAAGATGCGCCCGAACAACAACTGCAACAACAGATATATAATTAGCAAATGGAGAAACTCAGCCCGAATTAGTTATATTCTGAAAATTTATGCAGAACGAAGATGAGTCTATGTCTGAATCCCAGTAATTATCATATCGTATTTGTACATCCCACTCGCGCCTCCGCCCCCTTCCCATGCAGACTCAAACATTGCGTCTCGAAAACAATCCAAAGGACATTTTGATTTGAAATACAAATTTTTAACATTAAAATTAAAAGAATTTTTACATTTCATAAGACTAGTTTCAGAAAACTAGAGGATTGTTGTAAAATTAATAGAATTTTTCAAAATTTAACCGACATAACTCCGGCCTAACTTAAAATGCTCCGAATGAGGCACATTTTTATCTTTCATCAATTGATTTCTTGAATTTTCTGGAATTTAAATTTTAATTTTAATGTGGGCATTTTAAACGCAGAAATTTAATGGATTGGATCACCCTGATCAAATTTGAAAAATTTGAATTAAGCGTACATTGGGTTTTTGAAATAGATGTAGGAGGCAAATCGTATAAGATATGTACGAGTATATTCTTCGTCAGCCTTAGTAACATTCTCATCCATTCGTCGTCTATCGTTCGTCTATCCGTCCGTCTATCCGACCGTCTATCCATCCGTCTATCCATCCGTCTATCCATCCGTCTATATATCCGTCTATCCGGCTATTCATCCGTCTATCCATCCGTCTATATATCCGTCTATCCATCCGTCTATCCATCCGTCTATCCATCCGTCTATCCATCCATCTATCCATCCGTCTATCCATAAGTCTGGCCATAGGCCTATCCATTCATTTCTCCATTCTCTGACCATCCGTTTGTCAATTCGCCATTCCTTCATCTAGATGTGGACATGAGTATCTCAGAGACTACCAAATCTGGAGCGTTCAAACTTTCAATGAACATCCGTATATATCAATATTTTAAAATTTTGGATGATTTTTCATTTGACCATTAAAAATTAATTATGTAGCGTCGCAAGACGTTTCTGACGTGAAAATAAAAAATATCTGCAAAGTTCTTCAAAAAAGCTACATTTTTTACGTTTTTAATTATATTTAGCGGATTTAATTCTCCCACACAATATCACAATTTTCTATAAAATGTTTGTGCCTATCATATTTATACATTTTTAGGCAATTTAAAATCGTAGTATCATTTTACATGTTGGTCTAAGCTTTATCTAGCTTAGCGAAGGCTGTAAAGCTTCTCAGGATTATCCTATTTCTTAGCTTATTTTTTATTAGGATAAACTCGCTAAATACCCGTTTTACTTTGGCGTATGGCCACTGACGATAACGATAAAATTTTCCTCTCTATTATTATCTGACTTGACTAAATGGTTTTCTTTATATATTGCCCAAATATTTTTTCCTCAGACTTGATCATAAATTTTCATATAAAACGTGGCATTAACGTGGCTGAAAATTGCATAAGTGTATATAAAAAGGCTAGAAATTCCGCTTCCCACATTTTCGGATATCTTTCTGCAGTTGCACCTACAAATAAGCCATATTTGAGGGGAAAAAATAATATAATAATAATATGCGAAAAATTGATATGATAAATAGCTATACAAAGAGACTAGTATATAGGTCTATAGAGACCTAAAATATGTTAGCATACTAATATGATCTGCCGAAAATTAAACAATACTTTATAAATTCTACGCTTTTTAATATAATGATCTGAATTTATGTTTGTGTATTTATATCTAAGTCATAAAGCTATCCTAAGAATTTCAGAGGTTTTGGTTCATAAACGCGGATGTTTAGCAAGCCAAACTATAAAAGCCGAGAACTTTCAATTTGGCATGGGGGTTCGTATGCAGTTTCCCAAATTTATGATTCTGTACAATGCTTTAAAGTCGAGCAAATAAATAATTTATTGGAATGAAAGGAAATAATAGTGTCTGGCCCATAAAATGTTAATTAAAAATGTGAGGTTTTAGTACAGATCGTCGACCATATAAGCTACAGCGGACGATGTTTCGAGCATTTGCTCATAATTTTTCAGCTTGCTTTGAAAATTGTATAATATATCATTGTGTTGACTGTTAAATTTTATGAAGATATCGTAATTTCCCCGAAAATATAAAAAAGAAAATGCCAACTGCCAACTGCCAACTGTCAATGGGAATGGCAATTGTTATATCAATTCTGCTGTCGACCTTGCAATGCATTTTCCGCCATCAACCAGGTAATAAAAACATAAATAAACCAGCCAAGTTGGGAAAGCATTTTTCTTTTTTGGAAAAAGCTTTTAAGCCGCAAAGGAAAACCCGTTTAAGCATTTCCATGTGGCCAAGCGGCAAGGCCCATGCGGAAGACATCCGTTGCAAGCGTCTAATTGTGGGCCGAAATACCGCCCCCCACCGCCCGCCGCCCGAGAGTTGCGGATTTCGGAAGTCGGAACCAAAACCAACAGAATGCAACACTCAAATGTGCTGCCCTTAAAGATACCCATTAAATGTGCCTGGACATTTAATTACACATTTGCCATGCTTTGCTTTTGCAACGTTTTTCACATTTTTCCATTTTCCTTTAGGGTATTTTCAACTGGCAAAACTCGTGTAAGATTCGTGTTAAACTTGAACTTGAAACATGGCCAAAAAACAAAAAACAATAATGATGTTGCACATGCAACAATGCTCACAGAATGTGCAACATTTGCAATTGTTTTCATTTGCACGCAAAGCCAGGTCTTTTGTTGTTCCAGCTTCATCTTCCGCTCCAGCTCCCGTCCCAGCGCCAGCTCCAAGTGGTAAGTAGCTTCGGCTATGGCTTTGGCTATGGCTATGGCTTAACCACTTTTAATGGCAATTGAGGAAAATTGCCCAGTCCCGATCCCTGCCTCGCCAGCTTCTCCTGCTTGACTGCTCCGTCTCCGGCTCCGGCGCTGCGGTATAAAAGCAGCTCCAATCGTGTCCGTGACGTTAATCAAACCGCGTCAGTTAAACCAAAAAGTGCAAGTGCAACACACAAGACAACAATTAAAATTGTTATTAACAAAAACCAAAAATAAAAAAAATTAAAAAAAAAATAAACACCTCTGTAACGTGTTCGTTCGGTCAAAATCAAAAACCAAAACGAAAATATTAACAACTAAAAACCTGTAGCAAAGGTGAAGCATTTAGTGTTGTTGTTGTTGCTGTTATTGTTGTTGTTGCCTTACCCATTTCATTTGTTTTTCTTTTTTTTTTTTTTGTAACATAATTTGTTGTTGTTGTCTTAACAACAATTTACACCTTGACATAAGCATAATTGTTATAAAACTATTTTTTTTTTCTTTCTAAAACAAAAATTTCAAATCACACGCAGCAAGTGAAAGTGAACTTTTTGGCCAAGATTTGTTGACCATTCATGAAATTTGTTTATGCTGCTTTGTTTACCCCATCTTTTCCACTTTTTTGCCTCATTTCACGTGGAATTTAAACCAAACCGTCAACAGAACCACTAAACACACGTCATAACCGTGTTAATACACTGCAAAATGCCTTGGGGAAAAAGTTATACATTCTCATACTCTATCCGTTTTCAAAGCAATTTGAGCTGTTGTTACTTAGGAAAAGAATACCCCTTTCGGAATATTCAGTAGTCAAATAGAGTATAGACAAGTCTTTTGGTTTTTTGTTATTTGACCATAACAACCCTATCGAGTCAAAGCCTGAAGCACTATTTTCCTCTATTTGTGCTTTCTTCACTGAAGAACTATTTTAACGTGGGTGGATTTCAAATTCTACGCCACAACCTAGGACATGTTTGGCGGGACAGTGTGCTATCTACTGGTCCAACGAGGCCCCTAATGGAAATTGATAGAGAATCTATTTTTGTTAGCACACCGCAAGTAGATGCACTTTGTCAATGCACATTTAATGAAATGAGTCTCTCAATATCTGTCAAACCACTTTTCTATATTGTTTGGGAAATTGTCCTTAAATTGTATTATTCTGAAATTTTGGGTATTGCTTTGTGGCATAGTCATACATGAACATATATTATTATTTTATGGCTATAATAACCCTATCGAGTCAAAACCTGAATCACTACTTACCTTTATTTCTGGCTTCCATCACTAAAGAACTCTTTTTAAATGGGTGGATTTCAAATCCTACGCCACAACCTAGTTTTTCTAGGAGTATCATGCCTATCGACTTGAACCTCTTGTTTGGCGGGACCGTGCGCTATCCACTGGTCCAGCGAGGCCCCTGACATATAGTAGTAAATCATTATATTAAGAGGCTACATGGGTATTGAATTTTGTGATAGTTTCAAGACAATCAAAGTGTTGGAGATAGAACTTTTGGAAAGGCGGCCCTTATATACCGAATCAATCAATCTTTATACCGAAATAAACTTTGATCGTGCTTTTCTCGGAATATCGTTTCCAAAGTCGGTGGTTTCGATCTTCATGAAATATTATTTTGTTGTTGTGGATAATGAGGCGATTTTATGGGCATATATTAAATTTTTGGGGTTACATTTTCTGTAGAATCTTGTTGGGCACCTACTTACCAAATTTCATGAGTCCTAACATAAAAATTGACTGTTATTTTTTTGTCTTTTTTTTCGGGAAAATCGAGGGCTGTATCAGGACTTTGAGAAATTTCATCCTGTAGCTTATTTTCATTATCCTGTGTATTAAATTTGAAACCAAGAGCTCTATAAATCCAAAGGTAAGGGCTATCTTATCGAAACATTGCTTATCGACTATCGGTTGAGTGGAGCATATCATCTTCAGTCTAAGCTTGGAGTCTCTAGCTCTAGTAGTCTCCGAGATCAATGCGATATAGAGGGACAGACGGACATGGCTATATCGACTCTGCTATTGATGCTGATCAAGAATATATGTACATTATCTGTCAGTGCATATTATTATACCCTTCTTTCCATTTTTAAATTGGTTTCAGAGCATAAAAACTTAAAGAAATTGCTTATAAACACGAATAGATGCTGCTCGAGAAGTAACTATATGCATATATGGGTATCAATATCGAGCTACCGATTAGTTCGTGAAGGTTCTTAACTTTCATTTATACCTTTTGTCGAAGAAAGAGAGAATATTTAAATGCAGTTAAGATACTTTTCGAGCATAAGAACTAATACAGATCGATATTTTCTTTTGAGTGGTGCGAAACCCCGATAAGAAGTCAGTTCGGATCTCAAAAGCATTTCGAAAGGTCAACAAAATTTTTAAATTTATTTCATATATTTTGTTTTGTACATAAATACTTTTTTGTAAAAATGTTAAACTTACATTAATTTGGCAGGGAGAGTATCAACTGTTCGTTATATTTTTATATACCACATTTATATTATTATGATACGCTTTACACCCTTCGATTCGATTTTTCCAGATGTTGTGCCAGCTGCATTATGGGTTATTTCTGGCTCAGCTGTTCGTGTTGCCCCTGTTCATTTGCGGCTCCCCAGTATCCAGCCCGGAGATACCCAACAAGTCGGTCAAGTCAGCGAATAGTGTGCTCATCCCGCAGCAACAGCAGCAGCAACAACAACAACAACACAAATCAAACTCAAATCCGCAGGAAGCGCATCTGAATTCGTTGAGCGCCTTTGCCAGCAGCTACGATAGCCTGGCCGCAGCTCAGGCTCAATCGCAGCCACAGTCGTCGGGCGAGACGGGCTTTAAGCCATCCTATAAATTGCCCGAAATGGAGACTAACTTTACGCCCATGCAGAGTGGCGGCCTGGGCGTCGGCGTTGCCGATGGCCCCAGCATTGCCAGTCTGCCCAGCACGCCAATGCTGATGCAGTATCTGCCGGCACAGCCCCTGCAGGATGGCAGCGGCACGGTGCAGTATCTGCAGCTAATACCCACACGACCCATCATTGTGCCCATAAGCCCATTTCTAACGGCAGCGGCCAACGGCAATGTGCCCGCACCGCCAGCTGGCCTCAATCCCAACGCAGCCGGCGCTCCGGCGGAGTATGGTGCGCGTGGTGCACCTGGAGTGCAGCTGAGCGCAGTGCCCGCCAGCACGGGCGTCACAGGTCTGCATTATTCCGGCGCCGGACTGCAGGGTTATGCCAATGCCATCTCACCCGTTGCCGCATATCGCAGCAGCTATCGCATCAATCGGGAGGCAAAGGAGAAACATTTTCCGCCCACCTTCAGTCTGAATCTCAACGAGTATCTGCCCCAGGCAGCCGGTGGTCATGATGCAGCCGCTGCCGGCACGGCATCTCATCCGCATCCACAACTATACATCAGGACCAGAACCACATAGTGTGCCTTGTAATACGATCTTAACGTTAAGTTTGTTTGAGTTTTTTTTTTGTTTTCGTTATTTTAACTTATAAACTGAAAAAATATTTTTTTTATTTGATGATTAATAAAAAGCAAAATATTGTTTAAAGTTGTTGGATGTACTTTTTTTGTTATTTCGAGATGATTTTATTGAATAATGTAAAGGTAGGATATAATCTATAGACAAGTATTGTATATCAAATATCTCCCAGTCTTACCATAGGGGCTTTTAGGCTATAATTTGCAAGCCATAGCATTCAAAATTCACATATATTTCTATATCTTTATTATCTATCGATTCCATAAATTTCTTAAGAATAGGACCACATGATAGAACTGGAAACTAAAAGTCGGCTGGCCCATATCTTCCATGTTTTCACGTGAAATTTCGGACACATATAATAAGCAGTGAGTGTATTCTTAGATAAAATGTTTCTCTATAAAATAAAGGCTAGTTTCGACAAGAGTATGAAATTTGCGGCATGCAAAATATAATCCTTACTTTATTTAAATACTGCCAATAGATCTACATCATTTCACAAACATCATTCTTTTTCGGAAACTTTTAACGAATTTCTTATATACCGTCCGATTGAGGGTCGTGCAAATAACCGATTAGGTCTGAAGCTCGAGTCCCTGTTATATATTTTCAAAATTGCCCTTTAAATTTCTATGGTCTTATTCTAAATGAATTCTTGATTTCCGGGACAGTGGAGTGGTGTATCAAAATTTTGGGAAACCTCATTCTGCAGTTTCTAATTTTGATTCTATATACCAAATTTGAGGTCGATAGCTTTATAAATGGCCAAGTTATGGCCATTTTATCGAAAACCGTATTTATCGATTATCGGGCGAAGGTGGCGTGGTATCATCGAAATCTCAAAACCTGATATGTGTATTGTACACACGGATCTTCATGCCAAGTTTCTAGCTCTTATAATCTCGAGACGGACGGACGGGCGGATGGACAGACGGACGGACCACACCACGGAACCACTCCGATATTATTTAAGAATTTTGATTTACTGCAAAATGTTACCCAATGCTCATTATAAAACACATTACAACAGCATTAAATTGGTCAACAAAGGCAAAATAAATAAATCAACTAACAAATTTTAACACAAAACTGGGAACAAGGTCAGCTTGAAATGTGCCTAAATCACAGAATGCATTACTATTGTTTTTTCCATTTGTTTTTTTCTTTTCGGATGGGGGGCTTTTACTGTGAAAGTCAACATGAAATTTCACACCCGCCCCGGAACCGTCAAATAGGTAACATAACATGGGTAATACTTACACTGGCCCCGACATATGTCAGCCATTCATTTCGGGCGTTGGACGACAACCTTGAAGTTGCGTCAGTTTCGGAGGAGTGAGTACGTTTCGCTTCAATTCGATACGTACTCATCTGCTTAACAGTTTTCAATTTTGACAATTTCATTTGACATAAGAGCTTTCATTACCAACTTCAACATGCACTTAATTATACACATTCAAAAATCTTCTTTCACCTGGCGGATTATGTGGAGCAAATACCAAGAGAGGCAGAAAGAGAGAGGAAAAATTTTATTGAAGAATCGTTAGATACACTATGATGGGTATATGTTATATGAAAGAGGGACTATCTCGAAAGTATGGTTGGGCTAAGTTGGGTCTATTATTATTACATGGCCATAAGAATCCCATCGGGTCATAGCCTGAAGCATTATTTTCCTTTATTTCTGCTTCTTCACTGAAGAACTTTTTTTATGTCGGTGGATTTCGAGTCCTACGCCACAACGTAGTTTTTCTAGAAGGGTCATGTCCAAAGGCATGAGCCGGACTCGAACTCGCACCTCTTGTTTGGCGGGACAGTGCGCTATCCACTGGTCCTCTGACGTCCGTAAGTTGGGTCTACTACGGACTTATATGGGCCTTAGAGACCTCAGTTTAGCTATAAAGTGTTTTAGGAAACTTGTTTAGATCTTTACTTGAGCTGAAGAGCTCGGCGGAGCAGTGGATAGTATTCAGTGTACCGCCAAACAAGTGATCGTGGGTTCGAATCCCTTTCATGTCGACAATTTAACCTGTATTTCCTTCACTCTCAAACTCTTTTTGCCCTTTATGCCCTCATAGTCATGGGGGACACAAAATATTCCACCTAAACGGTATATGATATTAATACTCCCCACTGAGAATAACATCTAATTCCAATCAATACAAGATACGTTCTTTGGCTCTTCATGTAGCGCCCCCAAATCCTTGAAGAAGTTAATTGGCATATAAAAAAATTGAGATAGAGGTCGCAGATTCAATATTCTGGAGGTAAGCTGTCTGTGTATCTTCAGAACTGAACATGCTGCGTAGCAGATGCTCAAGGATCTCCGTTCTAGTCCATGAAACAGCACCAGCTATCCATTAAGACTATATACCGAGTTGAAGATATAGAAGATAAGACGGAACTAATCCAAGACTATATATCCATAGGGGGCCTCGGTGGTCCAGTGAATAGCGCACTGGCCCGCCAAACAAGAGGTGCGAGGTTCAAGTCCCGCTCATGCCTTTAGGCATGACCCTCCTAGAAAAACTAGGTTGTGGCGTAGGATTTGAAATCCACCCACATAAAAATGTTCTTCAGTGAAAGAAGCAGAAATAGAAGAAAATAGAGCTTCAGGTTTTGACCCGAAAGGGTTGTTATGGCCATATAATAATAATAATATATCCATATTTGCATCCCATGGATTTCTAGCAGATTTTCGAGAAGAACAACTTTCAACCGCTAGGCTAATCTATGGAACTATGTATCAGATGCTCATGGATCTGCGTTCTACTTGTCCGAAGTAGAATTCCAGAAAATTTCATGGTGAAACCCGAGAAGAGATCAGCACCCGCAACTAAGATTCCTGAACTTCAGCGACAAGTTGTCTACTCTTGGCTGTATGACCGTATAGGGAGAGAGTGTGTGGCGGCAAATCGATGGGGGATTACATGCCACATCAATGTACGTGCTGCCTCAATTAACTTTCAATCTCAAACGGCGATGATGACGCCCCGTGGCGTGCCCAGCGATTGATGTACACAACTTGTGAGGTTGTGCACCAGTTGTGGATGGCTCTGATTAGGCTAACTCTGACTGTTCGACTTTTCCACTTTTCCACTCTTCGACTCATTGACTCATTGACTCACCGACTGTATGACGACGCGTGGTGATTCCCTCTGGCTTTGGGGCGGAAGTGAATGGTTATTGCCTCTTGGAGTACTCACATTTACATCGTCTCATCGGCTGCTTTGAATACTTTTCACCGATCTGGAATGGCTGGCCTCCCATGGCCTCCCGTGGCTTTTTAACATCTTGCTGTAGCTGTTATAACACTTTAAAATACCCAAATTAGCTTTGATGGCTTTGTCTGGCCGTTTGTTTTGCTGGGCGGTGCATAAAATTTCGAATTTGAATTTGAATTCGAAATGATTTCAATTTCAAATTTTCAGACTATTTACTTTCCATTTCAATTAATTGCGCGCACTTGGTGATTCCAGTTTCATTTCGGTTGCAATCCTTCAAATGGTCTCATCATCCACAGGCCCCAAGCCCCATGGCCCATGATCAGCTTTGCTTGGGCTAACATGGTCAGCCTTTGGCTCTCTTTCTAACACGCTCTCCGGCTAACATCAACAACAACAATGCGTCCACTTGTTGTACTGCAGAACTGCACGGCCAAGTTTCAGTTGGGTTGGCCAAGTCTCGGCTTGGGTCTTGGTATAAAACGCACCATTCGCGCCACGCTCTGCCGCAGTCGCAATTACCACGTCGCTCGGGTTTAATATCAGTTTCGGTTTCAAAGTTTCATTTTTCAAAAGATATTATTTTTTTTTAAATTAACACTTGTGGTCAATTTTTTTTAACAATTTTGTTTAACAAAAAGTGTAACAAGTGCCCATTCTGTGCCTGGAAGTGAACCCACAAGTGAAAAATGGTGCGTAATGCCTGGACGACCGATTTTGTTTTAGATCTAAGCCAATGGATGATATAAGAATTTTATAAGAATTATGCTAACAGGCCAAAGCTGGTGAATCCTAACTTTTTTCCATTGTATAATATCAGTACCCATAGAGTTAAGGGTAATAAAATTGGTTCTATACAAAGAGCTTAAAAATAGCAAGAAAATCTTATATAGAACTTCTTCAAAATATTATTGTAAAAGTGAAAGAAATTAATATGGCAAAAAACACACTAATATATAAACATCTATAGAAACAATATCAGAATAGACAAGTGTTTTGCAAGATTATTATTAAGAATTTTATAGATATATATAAAAACAGTCTAAAGCTGGTGAATCCTAATCCTCCGTCCCATTGTATAATATCAGTATCTATAGAGTTGTGGGATATAAAATTTGAGTTCAAAAATAGCACGAAAATATTTTATAGAACTCCTTCAAAATCTTATTGTAAAAGTGAACCAAATTAATATGGCAAAACAAACCCTAATATATTAATATCTATAGAAACAATATCAAAATAGACAAGTGTTTTGCTAGATTATATCCAATAGTTAGGACACGATATCTTACTTTTGATTTAGACAAAATGCGTCCAAAAAGATCGAAAGATTGTCAAACGCAAGTCGTATTAGAAATGGAAGATCAAATGCCTAGGACTCCTATAGTTATAGATAGTTCTTGAAACTAATTAGTCAAAAATTTGTTTCAAATTGCATTTCATTAGTGAAAAATATTTGATGAAAATTAGGTCTGAAATGGAAGAACAGACGCCTAAAGTACCAGTTGGGGCTTAAAGGTTGAAATAGACGGAATATTCCTCCAAAATTTCATTTCCTAAAAATCATAACAGAAATAGAAGATCATACGCCTGAGGTAACAGATCGGGCTTAAAGATTCAGAATAACTGAATAGACAGAATATTCTAACAAAAATGCATTTCATTTTTAAAAAAATTTTATGGAAATCGATTTGAAATTTAAAGATCACAAAAGATTGTATACACATACAATTTTTCAGAAAATTATATTCGAGTATAGTTTTAGATCTAAATTATTTTCTGCATATATATAATTACCTCTTAATTTTTTTATGTTTCGTTGTTCAATATAAATAAATATATCGAGTTGAAGATATAGAAGATAAGACGGAACTAATCCAAGACTATATATCCATATTTGCATCCCATGGATTTCAAGCAGATTTTCGAGAAGAACAACTTTCAAGCGCTAGGCGAATCTGTGGAACTATATATCTATTATTATATGGCCATAACAACCCCATTGGGTCAAAGCCTGAAGTATTTTTTTCTTTATTTCTGCTTCGTTCACTGAAAAAATTTATTTACGCTGGTGAATATCAAGTCATACGCCACAATCAAGTTTTTCTAGGAGGGTCATGCCTACCGACATGAGCGGGACTCGAACTAGCACCTCTTATTTGGCGGAACTGTACGCTATCCACTGGTCGCCTGAGGCCCCTTAACTATATATCTGCCTATAATTATTATACAATGTCAAAGACCAACCACTTGACTGACAAAATCGAATCTCTACAGACTTGAAGATAAAAAAAACTGTCAATGAGGCTTGGCCGAACTAAAGATCATGTCAGCATTGCTCTAGGCTGTAGTCGGAGCTCGACTCCCCGACAAAGTCTATAATAACAATCACGATAGTAATTGCATTAATTCTCAGACCACCCAGCAGCAGAGTAACATCCACATAGACGGAATGTCACACAACAGATGATTGATTGGCATTTGGCCAAAGCGTTTTGCTCAAGCGTTGCAAGTTTGTGCCTTAAGTCTTTTGTTTTTTGCCTCGAAATATTTGACTCGACTTGGCCAAAGGAGCGCAAATTACGCACGTTAACGATGGCAATTGTCCATTATGATTGCACGCAGTTGTCGATGGGCAGCACTGGGTGCCATTGGATGTCATCAATCAAGCTGCATTTGCATGCATGTGACCCAAGCCAGGCCAAGCCATTGGATCATTAGCTGATCCAACTGCGGTGGCCAAAATAATTAGAGAGCAGCGCCACAAACTGGCGCACGCATCTCGGATCAAAGCCGTTGATGACGATCTGGTTTGGCGCTGATGGCTGCTGCTGCTGCTGCTGGCCCCGGAGGCGCCACTGAGTGATCTCTGTGCGTTGTGCCACAGTTTATGTGGCCAAGCTAAAAATTGCAACTAGTTTTTCATAGTTTTATAGATGGTTCGTTATTTGCTTTTTGATTTTGTGGTTGCCTCTTTGAGGCAGCATCAGATGCCAAGATGCAATTTTTGGCCAACGCAGTTTTGGTTTCAATTTGAGCTGAGTTGAGTGGAGCTGAGCTGAGTTGGCTTTTTTTTTATTTGTTGCATGAATGTTAAATGTTGGAAGATGTTGCAATCGCAGTTGGCTTGGAATTTTCGGCTGCCGTGACAAATGGCCGTTAGCAGTTTTCGGTTAGCATTTTTAGAAAGGCGCCGGCTAATCAGACTGGCTTTGGCCTGGCCTTGTGCCATTCTCTCTCTCCATCTCCTCCAAGCAGCAGCTGCTGGACACCCACCCAACCGTTTGGTACAATTTGCTACGCCAAAAAACGCTTCACTTGCGCTCAACACTTTTGCAGCCAAATAAAAACTCAATTAAACGCATCACTGGGCGCGGTGTGGGAGTGGCCACATCAGCTACACACTCTATATATATATATATATATATATAAATTATATATAATATTTCCAGCTCTCTAGGCTAGCTAAGCGCAAAAACCTTTCACCACCAAAAAAAAAGCCAAACATTCAAATTTAGTTATGCAGCGCTTACACCTGTGCCGCCCCATGCGGCTTTTGCGGTCACTTTCATTGTACTCGCTTCTAATGGTCCAACTGGCATGCCATTTCCTCTACTCCCGCCAGCAGCTACTTCCTCTGCTCTGCTTAACACTCTCGGCGCTTGTGGCACATGGCGCACTGGCACCACCACATGGCTATGACGACGACAACTCCGCGCTACAGCTGAGCCTTGAGGATCTGGAACGCGAGCAGGAGCAGCAACAGCAGCAGCATCTGGATCTCAATCGGCCACCACTGCTGCCCACACACTACGAGTGGCATCCGAATGTGGCGGCCAGTGTCCCAGCCAGTTTTATCCACGATGCCGCCCAGCTGGAGCAGGCCGAGCGGCTGCGCCAACTGCAGCACCAGCACCAACAGCTGAGCGCCGGCTATGCGTTTCCCGCGCAGCTGCCCAATGGGCTCATACTGCTAAACAGCGTGTAAGTATGCAATTAAAGCTAAAACTAAAGCTCTTAGCGGGTACACAAACCCGCGCAAGTTTGAAACAAATGCAGCAACTTTATGGCCCTAAGAAGAAGCTTTTGTTAGTCAAACCTTAAACAGCAGCTTTGATAGGTTTGCCTAGAGCTTTTGGGCCGCTAGCTTGAAGCTCTTAGGATGAATGGAGCTTTTTTAAAGCCAGTTTCAAGTGATATGAATATTTTACACTACAAAATAATTAAGATATAATTTACTAAATTACCGAACATTAAATAAATTATTTTGAACTTGATACAAAATGCAAAATGTATACATATTATATCTGGATCTCTACATAGATATAAAATTTCAAACCCAATGGGGAGAGTACAAATCATAAGCTGGAAATGTTCATGAATAGAAAGAGAAACTTATATTATTTAGCAGTGGGTTCAACTGATCTGAAGTCATCAAAGAATCAAAGTAGAAATCAATTAAATTTTATTTACTATATTTATAGAAATATTCAATATAAGTTAGGAACATAGTTCAGTACCGGTGTTCTTTTCTGCCAGGAAATAATTGCATAGTCTTAGAAAGTATGATTATACAGTGAAACCTCTCTACAGTGGACAGCGACGGTCGCCTGAAATTTGTCCATTATTGTGAGGTGTCCATTAATGGGAGGTTCATTCACATGTTTTTTTCTTCCCCCGTTCCCAAGTTTTGTCCATTAAAAGGAGGTGTTCACTTATGAGAGTATCCACTGTAGAGAGGTTTCACTGTAATATACTCGTATAGCAATTGGGAGAAAAATTTTGGAAGATACCCATATCATTGGAGCAACACCAATCTATAAATCATGGGGTACATTTTCTTTTCCTTTTTGAAGTCAAATTATCCCAAAACACAAAAGGGCAGCTCTGGGAAAATTTCATATATTTTATCTCCCAATTTATTGACCAATGCCAAAATCCGGTACTAGAAATAAAATCCATAAGTCTATAATATCTTACATTTATCTGCTATACAGAAAACTGCAAGATATATCATCGATGATTTTGTTTATACACTCAAGAGGTGTAGGTTCTATTCCCATCCATGTGCTTTGCATGACCCTGCTTGAAAAACTAGGTTTTGGCGTAGGAAAAAAGGTTCTTCAGTGAAGAAAGCAGAAATAAAGAGAAATAGTGTTTCTGGTCCGATAACGGACAGACAGAGGGACAGAAATACGGGTAGACAGACGTGAATATATTGATTTCTTTTTATCTCTTTTTATTACAAACTTCACCATAAAGTGAATAGACTATTTTTAAGTGTATAAGAATCAAGAGGCGTTAAACCACACGATTTCAATAGCACACCACTTGGCACATTTAATAGATTAATGATTTCTACTTACTGGAAACCACATAACGTCATCCTGTTGCAAAAACCTGTCTTCAGCCAACATTGTATTACGAAATAGTGACCTATTATGAAACAATAGCACTCGCCCTTCTCTTTTTAAATCACATTACACCAAACCGTGTGGACTTTCTTCAAATGCCAAGTGCTACAATTATAATCACTTAATTTATTATTGTTAAAGATTGTTCTATAATTAAACAATTAGAAAGGAAGTGGAAGTGGAATTTTGAGCTAAAGTGGGCCCATTTAAGCGGAAGTAATTTTTTAACTTTCTCATTGCCTTTCCGCTTTCGAGACCATACTTCCCTCCTAACCGCTATACAAGAGGTGTGGGTTCGAGTCCCACTCATATACTTAGTACCCTCCTCGAAAAACTAGGTTGTGGCGTAGAAATCCACCCGTAAAAAAAAACTCAGTAAAGAGTGCAGAAATAAAGTAATAATAATAATAATTACAATTTTCCACTTACACATTATTACCTTAATTATAACTTACAATTATAAATCGTCGCAATATATGAGCACTATAATCATAAAGATTTTGACCATTAATTTCATAATACTCACAATAATACAAGTCCAGAATTTTTTTGATTACATTTAGAGCTAATGTATCTACTGTTTCGGGTTCTTTAGATTACATATCAAAAATCAAACAAAATTTTAAATTATTTCTATCTTAAATTCGATTTACGGAAAAATTATCGAGAACTCCTGAAGCATCAATTTTTATCAATTTATCAAACTATCAAATAAACTTAATATCATGAATACTTTAAAGATTAGTCCTCTAAACGTTGACAAAGCCAGTATTTTCGGCAGTAAAATGCCTCCAGAAAATGTAACATTAGGCGCCGATTTGCGTATCTTATGATCCAATCCAATCCAATCGGATCCGATCCATTCATTGTTGGCAGGCAAATTGCTGTTCGGGGCATTCATTTGTCAATTGAATTGGTCGAATTGCCTGAAAATGAGTCTAAATTACATGTCTGAGGTGTGCCCTTAACGGGCATTACGGGTAAATCCCGAGTTAAGACCGAAAGTAATGCCAGATTAATTGGTATTGTTGATAGATATTTGGGGGAGAAATGGACGGCCGGTGTTGAAATGCCAGTTTCACTCACGACTGTTGCCGCCGTTGGCTTCCGACAAATGGATATAGCGATTGCTATAATAAAATAAAACAAAAAAAAAGAGCTGAGATTAGATAAGAGCAGCTCATTAAATCCTCCAAAGCTCTACTATCCACTCACTCACTCACCCACTCTCTCTCTTTCTCTTTCACCCACTTGTTTAGCTCTCCAAAGCCAGTGCCGACGCCGGCAACAAAGCCATCGACAGCCACTCGACTGCTGCAACCCATTGTGCCCTTTGACCTGGACCTGCAACTGCAGCTGAATGGCGTGCAGTATCTGAATGACAATGCCCTGCCAACTGCCACAGCGTATTTGTCCCGCCCTCCAGTTAATAGGCACCAGGCACGGCCACTGCGTCCGCCGTACACCTACGTGTCGCCCTCGCCGTCAGCGGCGCCGCATCGCCCAACCCTGGTGGCTCTGGCCCATCCTAGCCAGCGCCCATCCCTGCGCCCGATACAATTGCAACAATCGAAGCAGTTCGTCTATTCGCCGTTGCCGCAGCGCAATTACGCCTCCGCTCCGCGCATACCGCTGCCCTATCCGCCCAGCTTTATAAGCATTACAACCCGTAGACCTGGCACTGGCTATGGTAAACCCTTCCGACCCTCTCAGCCAGACCCAACGCCAGATCTGTTTGCCGGCCGCGAGTCCAAGTCGCTGCTCGACTCCTACATACCCAGCTGGGAGGTATTACGTCTGATCCAGCAACAACAACAACACAACTCCCGACCTCTCCACCGACACACCTTGGCCTACGCGGCGCCCGGACTGAAGCTCTTCAAGCGCGACTCCAAGCCGGACAGAGGCACGCCGGAACGCAACAGAATCGTCAAGAAGTCCTTGCCGCAGAATGCCAAGCCTCAGTGAAGCCTCTCACTTGGCGTATTGAGTACAATATGTGCATTTATATACTTAATTTAAATGATTTTTTTTTACTTTTATTGTTAATAATATTGTATAAATTGATTATATTATTTATTAAAGCAAACTCATATGTAAAATCTCTTTTATGTTCATTATAATGATGATGATATGATGATGATGATGGTGATGATGATGATGAGAAGACGATGATGATGATTATGATGATGATGGTGATGATGATGAGAAGACGATGATGATGATTATGATGATGATGATGATGATGATGATGATAATGATAATGATGATGATAACGGTGATGGTGATAATGATGATTATCATTAAGGTTTGTAGGAGAAAGTTTCCTTAAGCTTAACTTAAAAATTTGACTTTGAAAACCATGTTTTGGATATTACATTAAGCACGTAATTTGAAAAAATAACATAGATTCTTCTTAAAAAATGTAAGAACATATGCTTGAATATATTCTTTAAATATCTTAGCAAAATGTTAGCCATATTTCACGGATTGAAGGGAAACTCGTCTTCTGAAAATTTGAAGCACCATTTTGAACTTTACGTAAACGTATTTTAAGACTGGACGATTCATTTTTCGAAGAATTTAAGCGGCAGTCAAAGCTAGAGTTAATTCCTGGGCAGAACTCAAAGTACTCATCCCGAAACTCATCTATTGAACAATTTCACTGCGTTATCTCTTTGAAGAGCCAACAAACCGATCCTTGGACAAAAGATTGATCGACGAACTATAACCCAAACATATTTTTTGTAAAAATACAAAAATTGAAATACAATCCTAATTTGATCCATAATATGCATAACTATTATATTTCGATAATACTTTAAGGTAGATCAGTTAAAAAAAAAACGAAAAAACCGTTGGGGAACCAAATCTTTTTTGACTATATTTTTGCGTGCTTTATGGAGTCAGAAAAATTCTTCAAGAGTATTTAAGGTTTTCCTTCATACTGACAGAAGAAAGAGACTAAACGAATAGCCTTACTTTAGACATATGAAGGAGAAGATAGAGTCATGAATCTATAAGAAATCTGATAAATTTGTTTCTTAATATACGAAAAATAATCCAAGTGATTTTTTTTTCTTGAAAGAATAAAAAATACTTAGATAGGTTGGTTGCCTTCGATATGAGGAAGAGTAAAAATTTGATAGTTTTGAACTCATTGTCAATAAAAATGTAAAAGGGGATTAATTTCGGAATAACGTTATAGGACATATAAAAAATATTGTACATAATAATAGAACTGTAAAAGAAATATCAACCCAATTGGTTGAAAATTAGTTCAAATTCGGCCATATGTGACTTTTCGTATTATAGCCGTAATATGATCCGATCCGTATGAAATTTTGTCGAAAAATAATTAGTGAGGCATTTTTAATGGCAAGCCAATTTTAGTTGTATGACAACTATATAATATGGCAGTCCGATTCACCTTTCGATGGTCTATACCGCTTCCTGCTAAGCCATACAAAATTCTTATCAAAGCCAATATCCTCTTTTGTTCGAAAAGCGTTCAATAAAACTCCCAACAGGTTCTAGTCTAGGGTATTTGCAACAATTTAGTTATAATGTCATAAATTTTAATAATTTATTTATATATTTTGTTTATTTAGACAAGCTTAAGTACATAATAAGATAATAAGCCATAGATCAATTTTTTACTAGCGATTTCTTTTTAGCGCTCAATGTGCCTCTGCCTGTGGCGGCTGCAACAATATGAGGCAAGTCTGCGAGGCTGAACAAGTCGTTTGTGCCACAAGTGAAGACTTGCAAGTGGCTGAAGTCTTGCGGCGTCCAAGTATATTTGTCGGCTCTAAACGTATATCAAGTCTCATCCCAAGCCAAGTCGGGTCTCAACGGCTTTGCTCACATAACACCGAAGATGTCCGATGTCCGAGGTCCGATGTCGATGCCATTTAAAGCGAAGCAGCGCCAATTGAATCAAGCGACAATCTAGGTGCAATATGTGTCTTTGGGGCTAATGCCGATGCTCCTATCGATGCTGATGTAATCGCGTCCATAAACCAAACACATCGATGGTAAACAATTACAACTTGCCACAGACGGTGGCAGATGCCAACAGAGCCCGCTGCTGCTGCACCCAAGACCCAGTCCCGGTCCCGGTCGTTGTGGCATCTTCGTCAGTTGAAGCTGCAGAAATTATGATTTGTGTGGCAGTGTGTTTGTTGTAGGAAAGCTGGCAACAGCGCAATTTATGCAAGTAGGAAGCACAGTTGCACAGTTGCCACAACAACAACAACAATAACAACAACAAACAACAACAATAATAACAATAACAATTACAATAACAACAACAAACTGCGGCTGTTAATGAAGTTGCCATCAGTTTGCCTACGAACTGTCTGTCCGCCCGTCCGCCTGTCTGTCTGCCACTCTGTCTGGCAGGGCCTTTGGGCAGGGCGCCTCAAATTGTGGCATTGTCTGTTGTGAAAATACATGGAGAAAAGCAGAGGATGTTACGTGCAAAATTTTGACCAGTTTCCGCTGAACCAACCAAAACAGAGGTTAAGGACTGGCATAATGCCACGTATAATAACAACTTGGGCAAATTTTCTTTTGAATTTTCCTAACACAAGTATTTTTTTCGGGAAACTGACACTTATGAAAGTCGAGAGACTTTATAAAATGATAATATGGGTAGTATGGAGTCAAAAGAAAAGTTTTTTGGCCAAAATCCAGCTAACTTTTCTATAAATATCCATTTAAATTGTTAGCTATATATGTTTCCTTTCATTAGATTAATTTTCTAAATGCTGTGAAAAGAATTCAAATTAAAATTTAGAGGTCTAAAATGCCTTGAAATTTTCCATCAGTAAACAAATTTATTGGGGCCTCAGTGAACTAGTGAATAGCGCACTGTCTCGCCAAACAACAGGTGCGAGGTTCGAGTCCTCTGGAACTCCAGTGGATCCACTGGACCACCGAGGCCCCGGAAATCTATCCACTTAAAAAAGAGCTTCAGTGAAGGAAGCAGAAATAAAGACAAATAGTGCTTCAGACTTTGTACTATCCCATTTTTTACTTTTGGCATCTCTTTATCATGCAAAAGTTCTATTCCATCAAAATGCATTTATCACAATCGCGCTTCCTTCATCCTATAAAACGAAAAAATCCACTCAGAATACACTAATGATTTAATTATAATATCTAGCTACAGGGTATCACTCAGTCGTGCGCTCCCATCTAGAGTTTTATTGCTTCTTTGAGCTATCGTAATGAAAATTGACACATTGCTTGCGTTTGTAAATGCGAACGGACCACTATATCATATAGCTGTCATACAACTAAAAGTCGGGTTTGCACATATTTTCCATGTTTTTCCAGCTATTGCACTCAAATTTCATAAACACTTAAGTTTCTTTAATATCAGTTAATCTACTCAATTTCTATGCGATCGGCCACTAAGCTTAATTTAATCGTAAAGCGTATGAGATCTTTGTTTGACTCAAATGTTAGAAATGTTAGATCTCCGGTTTCAAATACATATGATTCAATACCAATCTGTGGACTTGCTATAAACAATTAAAGCCGCTGCACAAGTTAGGTATAAAATTAAGTAAATGTTACCAGAGTAACAAAACCAGTTTACTAGTTTTATAATTATATATTAGCCTGATGAAGGCGCTCCATTTGTTCTCTCAAAATCTGCAAAGAATCTTAAAAGAAATATATGAAATCGCAAAAAAAAGCTTCAACCGTTTCCATTATAATTTTACCTTAACTCTTAATGTGCTTTTTAAAATTTTGTTTATCAAGGATTTTATATACAAATTTTTATTTATATTTCTCGATTAATTATTTTGTATACTATATAATTATTTAACATGATTTTCACAATTAAAACCTATAAACTAATTGCAATTTCGATTCCCTCAAAAGCAAGCACCTCCGCCTTAGTGGAACAAGTTGGCCTTGTGCTCTTGCAACTGCATCTGAGATGGTTTATACTGTGGCGCCTCCATGTGGCTTTATGGGTCGGTCGGTCCCACACAATACTAATTGTCTTATTAGCGACTATATATAGACTCTGGAATGCAGATAAGAGAATGGTAACAACTTGAAATGCAAATGAACTTTCCATTAATTGGCTTCCATTTAATTATTGTTCCCACAACCGAACAGCACTCGGGGTCTCCATCTGACGACTGACCGACAGTTGAAGGAAAATATATAATAATAATCATAATAATAATGAACGAATGACTGAATGAATGCCTGAATATATGGGAGCATTAAACGAGTTTTAGACCAACATATAGACAAAGAGACACACAACTCTAATACTATATCTCATTATTTTCAAACGTTGCTCATTTTCAGATAATTGAATGGAATTACTCCAGAGCGAATTGAGCATTTAGTCGGGAGTTTTAACTCCGTAATTGGCTACGATTTGCCGGTCATTCGGATAAATGCGTAATGAGGTGGGCAGAGGTGGGTACGAGGTGGGATAGCTTTGGACTTGGCAAAATTGTGTTGTATTGATTGTGAGATGTGGTGAGTTCTCGAGGTGTCCTGATTTATAGTGGAAATGCTATAATTAGCTATGGTTAGCTGAATGCTATAATTTGTTGAACGGCTGAGACTTAACTGTTGAGGCTCAACCGGTTGAGTCCTTTGAACGGCTGACACTTGACTGGTGAATCTCCACTGTTGAGTCTCAACGGTTAAATGCCCGCCGTGTTGAGTCTCAACGGTTGAGTGCCAGCTGTGTGTATTCTCAACAGTTGAGTCCTCTGAACGACCAACACTCAGCTGTTGAGTCTAAACTGTTGAGTCTCAACAGTTGAGTCCTTTGAACGGCTGGCACTGAACAGTTGAGTCTCAGCTGTTGAGTCTCAGCTGTTGAGTCTCAACAGTTGAGTCCTCTGAACGACCAACACGCAACTGTTGAGTCTCAACGGTTGAGTCCTTTGAACGGCTGGCACTGAACGGTTGAGTGTCAGCTGTTGAGTCTCAACGGTTGAGTCCTTTTAACGGCTCACACTCAACGGTTGAGTCTCAACTGTACAGTAGGTTCTATTTTAAGGGAATACAATAAATTATAGTGTTATCAGTTATCTTGTCTTAGATTATTATTATATGGCCATAACAACTTATTGGGTCAACGCCTGAAGCACTTTCTTTTCTTTATTTCTGCTTCCTTCACTGAATACATTTTTTTCTTGGGTGGATTTCCAATCCTACGCCACAACCTAGTTTTTCTAGGAGGCGCATGCCTATCGACATGAGCGGGACTTGAACTCGCACCTCTTGTTTTGCGGGACAGTGCGCTATCCACTGGTCCATTGAGGCTCCCTTGTCTTAAACTAGGATTGTATATATTTTTATAGACTATAACATATTGTTTTGAGTATTGAGTAACTACGGTGTTTGTTGTTTTAATGCTTGATTCTCTGGAATTCTCTTGGGTTATTTTGAGTAGTGCTTTAAAGTTTTTTATATTATTTAGGTATCGTTGTGGTGTGTTTCAGGCAAAATATTATTGGGTCTTTAAGATTGGTATTATCTGCGCGGATTCGAAATACACTTAGGATTATGATGCATTGTGGTGAATTTTATTAACTTGTGGTGGTTTATGATGGTTTTTATGATTAAGTTGAGTTGCTTTAAGTTTTGGAATTTTTACTGTAATTGAAAAGTTGCATAACAAAAACAACGAGAAAAGCTCTAGTTAAGTGAGCTCGAAGCTTCTACGTCTTAAAACTTCAGCATTTATGATCTGATCGCTCTGAAATTTTCAGGATTGCTTTATGATATGGTCATTATGATTGTGGAGTTTTTCGATTTAGGGAGAACCATATTATAGTGGAAAAAATGTTGCATGCTTCTTTCTGCACTATTGGTACACACATACATTTATCCAATTCTGCGAAGAGTAATTGTATCCAAAAGTCATGACCTATGTGATTTTGTCAGAAACCACATAAATTTGGAATCAATCGAGTGTTCGATGATTAGTTGTCGACTTATGTATAATTTTGTGGACAATATGGGCATTTGACCCTCAGAGACTCTCAAGGGCTCGCTCCAGATGCTCCATGGTATGTGAGTCAAGCATAATAGGGAACTCACCTTCGAGCCATCAGCGAATGCTGCTCGTGTTGTTTATTAGTTTTACCCTTTCAGATCTTATTTATTTATTTATTTTGGTAAACAAAAATTATCCAAATATCTCATTTATGAACATTTCTATTCAAAAAACTTACAGTTGCGTCGCAAGGGCATTGACTTATCGGCAGTATTTTTGGGTTTCGCCTCTCCATTCAGCTGCACGGGCAAGACCCGGGTTAACCTTCTGCAGAGCCGCAGAGATCGTAAGCTGCATTATCATCATTATATTATTTGATTTTATTTCAGTCTCATCTTATATGGGTTCCAGCCACAACCATTGACTTGAATGCATCTTCTCACACAACGATGATGAATGCCAATAGTAGTAATTGTGAGCCAAGCGCTGAGCCGACTGTGGGCTGTGTGGTATCTTAACTGATGATATTATGGGGGGGCTGAGATTGGGTAACCCACTGAGGACTGAATAACAAACATTTCAATTGCTGTTGCTGCGTTGCGATGCGATCAAATCAAATTTGTTAAAATAAAGCTAAAAGCTAAACAATGCCGCCAAATGTCGATTGCGTTGTTTGGCGCGTGAGATGCGTGTTTTTTTTCTGCTTCTTCTTCTTTTTTTTTTTGGTTTTGGTTTTGGTTTTTGATTCCCTAATTCGGTTGTTGATTTTAAATATTTTATTGGCATTATCGTTAAATGCGATGGTGTTTTAGTTGGCACTTCATTTGGAGCGAATCGATTACAAAACCGCAAAAAAAAAAGAAGCTAAAACACAAAAACGGTTGACGCCTTTGTTATGGCATTTCTTAGTTTTCACGCAAAACAGCCAAAGTCCAAAGGCCCCCCGCAGCAGACCCAATCCCCGAACCACCGACCACGGTGGCCACTCTTAATGCGCCAATTAAATTGCTACTACTTGGGGAGATCGTGAACGATCTGCGACGGGCACTGCAATTGTTTTCATGCAAATCCGAATCCGACTCCGAATCCGCAGCCCCAAGCTGATTGTGGTTGAAAGTGGTTCGCTGGCTTTGTGTGGTGTCGGTCAGGCGGTCACCCAAAATCATAATGTGGCCACCAAATCATAACCATAAAATCTATTCATCCAAAATGAAAGGTCTCCAGATTGAATCTGGCTCCAAGTCAAACGCACAACACGTAAAAGTTGCGCCAGTTTTTTTTTTATGACTTTGAACTTGAACTGAGGCAAAAACTAAAGCTAAAGCTGGAACTGGAACTGGAACTGGAGCCCAGCGAGTGGCCAGTGGGGACCAGGGGGTGGGGTAGACCATAGAAAAAAGAAATTATGTAAAACGAAAGGTTTGGAAAAGAGATTAAAAAGCGCTCCTTAGGTAGTAATACATATAAGGTAAGTGGGCAAGGTCATTGGATCTATAAACGGGGCGTTGAAGTTAAGACAATTTATTATGTTCGAATAACCATATCCTATAGCTGATATACATACAACTTAAGGTTGGTTCACAGGCAAAACTCCGGTTAAAGCAGTTGCGAAAAGTTCTCTTCTTATATACATTCTTTCAATATTATACAATCTTTCTATATTATACAAACGAAAGCTGCACAAAGTATATAACATTTGCGGTCTAAGATAATCCTTCCTTTTTTGGCTACAACAACCCTATCGGGTCACAACCTGAAGCACAGTTTTTCCTTTATTTCAAACTTCCTTCACTGATCTGATCTTTTTTACGTAGGTGGATTTCAAATCCTACGCCACAACCTTGTTTTTCTGGGAAGGTCATGCTAAGTACATGAGTGGAACTCGAACCCACACCTCTTGTTTCGCGGGCCAGTCCACTGGCCCACTGAGGCCCCAAATAATCCTTCCTTACTTCTTCATAAAGTGGAGTAGGACTTCCCATTTAATTGTTTCCAAATTGTAACGACCCGCCTAACATGTGGTGTAGCGTTGATGTGTTGCAAAATTACTATGTCATGTCTATCCGAAAATTGCGGCCGTTTTTCTTGCAATGCTCAGTCCAATTGTCGTCGGTATACCTTCCCCGTGATAGTCTTATACGGTCTCAGCAGCTCATACTAAGTGATGTCCAACTGATCCCACCATATACAGAGCATTAGCTTGGATCCAGGGATATTCAGTCTTGGGGTTGATGATTTTCTGAGTTTTCCTAGTTTTTCTAGGAGGGTCATGCCTATCGACATGAGCGGGACTCGAACTCGTGCCTCTTGTTTGGCGGGACAGTACGCTATCCACTGGTTCACCGACGCCCCCGAGACAATATAATTAATCGATACAAATCGATCTATGTGCCAAGTTACATTAGTTTAGTTCAAAGATGGGTTGAATTAGTGGGAATATATATATTTAGGGAAACCGTCAGACCGATAGACAGACAGATGGAATCAAAATGATTTGCTTGTAAGCATTCGGAAGATAGCTTTTAGTGTCTCAGATGCTGGCCGCTGTTCACCAAAAGAGTATGAAAATACTAGATATATGTAAATTTCCCAACAGGAAATGACTTTACCCGATATGGCTAGATTTTTGTGTTGAATTTTGGTTTGTTTTGTTTAGTTTCTAGGCTCAATGCAATTGTTTACGGTTGCTGCAACAGTCTGGCAACCTACACCTTCAACCACACACACACACACACACACACACACACACACAGAGGGGCACACACACACATATATATGTATAGAGACATACGTGCGATGTCATTGCCTGTGAACTCGTCCATTGCTCGTTCCGCTCCTCGCCTGGCCACCGCTAGATGGCGCCTCACCTGTCTCCTCACCTGGCTGGCTGACTGACTGGCCAAGTGACTTGCTGCTGCAACGAAGACGCGGCTTTGGCTCCCGCTGCTGCCACTGTCTCTGCCTCTGCCACTGCCTCTGCCACTGCCTCTGCCTCTGCTGCTCTGCTGCTCCGCTGTCGACGTCGTCGTCGTCGTCGTCGACATCTGTTGTTGGCTTAAAAACCAAGCGCGTCGCCAGCGCCAGCCACAGTTAGTCGCGCGACTTTTGAACGCCTGCACCGACCCGCAGCGAGTTGGCCCGTAACTCCGTCAGATTTCCCATAACAATTTTCCAGCATCTGTTTTTTTTTTTTCTGTTTCACTTTTTTTAAACTGTGTTTTGTTGTTGGGACTGTGAAGTGAAATCCAATCCAATCCAATCCAATTGAATCCATACTTAATATACATACTCCGATCTGAATGTGTGAAAATTAATATTTAAATGTGCATTGTCTGAGGTCGACTTCCAGCATTGAAATAAAGAAAAACAAGAGGAAAATCAGATAATCAGCAAATCGGAAAACAAGAAACAAACGCAAATACAATTCAGCAAGTGCACAATCGTCGTCGGTGTGAAAAATAATGAGATTAGCATTGATATTGGTACGTATAAAGCAGGAAGAGTCAACTGATCCGCCAGCGATTGCATAAGCCATCTGCCTGGGGAGTGCCTGGTATTAGCCACAACCAAGTCACCCACAAATCCACAATCTATCATCATCTTTGACTTTTGACTGTAAAAACGAATTGATTGAAAATGAAAGCTTCCAAAGCTTTTCGCTTTAGCTGACATCGCAGCGCCTCCCCCTTTTAATCCGAATAACTTCCGCATATTTCATATGATCGTATTGAAATTTTCAGGATATGATTATGACATAATTTTACACATAAAAACCAAATGTCTAATCAATATGCTAAAAAATTGCAGCTATTATGAAATAATTTTTCGATTTGCTGAAAAAACACAAAAACCTGGCTGTGCAAGCTTATTTATTGTCCACACTTAAAAACTTTAAAGTGTATCAAAATTGAGAGTTATTACAATTTCCAATTTGATTTTCAATAGCTTTATTTACGTTTTCTCATAGTGCAGGTTGAGTTGAGTGAATTATAAGCATTTATGTGGATGGATTTGAAATCCTACGCCACAACCAAGTTTTTCTAGTAGGGTCTTGCCTAAAGGCATAGGACAGTGCGCTATCCACTGGACCACCGAGACCCCTCAGAACAGAGTGAATATCTAAACATATTTGAATCAAAAAAAAAAAAAAAAATTCTGAAAAATTTTGATTTTTCGAAGGCAAATTTAGCAAAAGGTTCTTTTGAAGACTCTGAAGCTATCAAAATTTGAAGACACTGAAATTTTTGAACTTCAATTACATACATTTATCTTCCAGCTTTATTAATTATAATTATTGTATATATTTATTATCAATTTTATCTTCGATAATCGATCAATCAATCATGCATCATAAAATACAGACCGACAGATAGGTAGACAGGCGGACAGACAGGCAAGCTTGATAACCAGCAGACTAGCAGACAGGAATCAAGCAGGAATCATGGAGTCAGAAGTACAGACAGACAGATAGACAGACAGATAGACAGACAGATAGACAGACAGATAGACAGACGTAAGGGCCCCAAATAGAATGAGATATAGGCACGTTATGAACAGAAGTACGCAAACACAGGCAGACAAAGACTGACAGACAGACAAGCAGATAGTCAGGTATGCAGACTGACACACCGATATATAGACAGATAATCTGGCGGACAATCAGGCTGACTGAGAAGTACGGACAGATAGGAAGAGTGCACTCCGATAGGTAAATACATAAGCACACGGTCTGCGTATGTCAACTTGCCTACGAATCTCTCACTTTCTAAGACATCGTGTTCATACTTGAAGCTGTAGACTTCTATATCAAATAGCTATCATATAAGTGAATGTTTTTTCTATGTTGTTCAAGTTATGGTTCTTAAATTATACAAACACTTAAATTTGACAACTATCCATCAGTTCACCAAATTTCATTGGGTTTGTCTGAAAAACACCAAAGATATGCATCATTCAAGAATCCTTTCATTTAGACTTTGTATAAAAGCACCAACAGATAAATAGGGGGAACAAGAATTTGGCTAACAGACAAACAGACAGACAGAGAGAGAAAGAAAGTGAGGTATAATTTGGCAAGATTATGACCGTAAATATGTACTCTATAGACTCTGCCACGATTCTTTTCCTAAAATATTTATATTAGGGTACTTAAACATACCCTACTCATTCAATTGGTTCTCACTTCGATGACGAGAGAAGTAAATTCTGAAAACTTTATGGAGATCAAATATAAATTTTTCAAATATTTTTCAAATTTCAAATGATTGTCTTACAATCAGAAGTCATCCATATCTTCCCAGCTTTTCCTGTACAATCAATCGGATCACAATTAGTGCGATTCGAAAGTAAGTTAGGCGTGGGGCAGGAGGCAGGAGGCACGAGTCAAGAGGCGTGTCCAAACGCCTCAAAACAGAAAGAAAATCCAACGTTTCCTACTCCTCCTGTGCCGTCATCCGTTGGCTGCTCAATTAATTTGCATTGCACTCGCTCGGCCGGATTGGCCAGATGCGAAAATGTGTTTCACTTTTCGCTGGACGGCTGGATGGGATGGGGCAGTGGCAGGTGGGGTAAGCCACGTAATGGTTTGCCATGGAAAGCGCCAACGGTGGGAGTTAAAAGCTGACTTTTGTGTCTTGTACGCCAAGCTAAATTTAGCCGGCATCTCGTGGCAGTTCAGTGATCCTCTCCGTCCAACTCTAACCAAGACCGGGGATGTCAATAGACCCGCAGCTGGGTTAGAGTATTTACGGCTGCACTTATGATGCATTCAGCTGCTTTCCGAGACAACGAACTGATTTGATATCGGTTTTAATAGGCCTGTTTTACGCACTTGATAAAAACGATAATGCTGTCTGTCTGTCCCGATCTCCAGTCTCCCGACTCCTTGTTTTTTTTCCAAGCCAATGCAGAAACAACTTTCAGTTGCCGCGCTGCATGTGGCATAGCTGAACATGTTGCATCCACGAGGAAGCAGCTACAAGATTAATCCAAACTTGTTTGATTTAACCTTAGCTCGACTCAAAGGCGTTGCTGCCGCGGCCTTTGCCCTTCAAAAGACACCGAGTTGCCTTTGGCGCTGCGCACAAAACATTCATCAATCAATCAATCATTCGGTGTCAAATTTCAGTTCCAGTTCCAATTCCAGTGCCAGTTCCAGTTTCAGTTCCCTATCTGAGCGCTAATTGGCATCAACATTTATTTTTCTATTGCCAAATTGCAAATTTATTTACGCAAATGTCTGTTGTTGCAATGAGAACTCGTTTGCTGCGGCTGCCTGTTGCATGCAGCATGTGGCATGTGGCATGTGGCATGCGGCATGCGGCTTGCGGTTTTCAGCTGTTGTTGTTATATAAAGTTATTACAGCTATTGCAGGCGCAGGATTAACTACAAGTTTGAGCTTTAAATTTCTTGCAACAAAATGTTGGCTTTGTTTGTGGCTGTGTTTTTGTTGCTGTCGTTGTTGTTGTTGTTTAATTTACATTTCATTGTTATGGTTTTTCTGCCGTGTTGCATCATCTCGGCAATTATTTACAGAGGAGACTGTGTGTGTGTGCGTGTGTGTCTGTGTGTGCGGCACAACAAATGTTTACGCGTTGCGTGGCGCTTGCGGCAAAATGTCAACTTTTACAACGAAATTAGCGATGTTTGCGTGCCACGTGAGTCACGACTCACGACTGGCGAAATGTCATTTGGTATATTCCGAGAAGTTGAGCTTTCTTTTTATATAGTCTGTCGTTCGGGAACTTAGCCCTGTGGTGTTGGGCATATTATGTGTTCAGATAGCATAGAGTTTGGATCATGCTCTCTCAACATAAATGGGGTTTGAACCCACGAGCTCTTGTCTGGCGAAACAGTGCGCTATCCACTGCTCATCGAGGCCTCCTATGATGGTGCCATACTCTAGGAGACAATGGGAGCTCCATGCACAAAAAATCAGTGCAAATACAAAGCATTTCTCTCAACATTAATGGAGTTTGAACCCACGAGCTCTTGTTTTAGCAGAACAATGAGCCGTCTATTGCTCCACCTAGGTATCCTATGATAGATAGTCAAATGCTCTGTGAGGCCATAGGAGATTAGTACAAATACAATCAATGCAAAATATTTCTGTCCAAAATATGCTCCACCTCCCGGCCTCGTATGAGAGATATATCTATACTCCGAAAGACCATAAGAGCTCTAGACGAATCAGAACACAAAAAAAAACATTTCTCTCGACAGGAGTGAGAGGATTAAATAGACGTGTTCTTGTTTTGGGAATGAAAAGGCTATCCACTATTCCAACGAGGCCTCTCATATGATAGATACCATGGGATCATTGGAGCTACAGAATAACAAAATTAGAGTAGAGAAATCTTCTATATTTTGTTGGGAAATCGTCATCCATCGAGGTCTCATATGATACATGGGAGATAATTGGAGCTCCAGTAGAACGAAAGTATAGCAGTGAGGAGTTCGAATTCACGACTTATTTTGCTTGACAATGCTTATTCACCGACGACTTCTATGTAGATCATTTTTTGGATGGTAAAGATCCAGAGTAGAGTCTCTCTAGCTTCAGAATATCAAATTCAGGGCAGTGTGAGGTTTGAACCCACGACTTCTGGTTTGCGGGGTAATGCTCATTTACCGAGTAGATCATTTTTGGGATGGTAAAGATCCAGAGTAGAGTCTCTCTAGTCTCTCTAGCTTCAGACTAACAAATTCAGGGCAGTGTGAGGTTTGAACCCCCGACAATTTTTGTTTTGCGGGATAATGCTCATTCACCGAGATCTCATATGATAGATAGTTCTATATAGCAATTTTGGGTAGGTAGTTGAAAACCAAAGGACAAGACAAGCAAAATTGGACACAAGTGAGCTTCGAGCTCACGACTTCCATCCACGGAGGCACCTTTCTCTATACAATAATGGCCAAACCAAACTTGGCTTTATAAAGCATACATTTTTAGCCTAAAAATCCGCTCTATTTTTCCCCAAATTCCAAGCCCAATCGAATGCAATTGCATTGCAGTAAACGCGGTTGGGCACATTGTTCTGCCTCAGCTATTTGACAATTTTGCCATCCATCACATTCTGCTATTTTTGGCCAAGTGAAAGGCTTAATTAAATGATTACACAAACAAGTATATATAGATATATACAGTAAAACCTTTCTATAGTGGACACTCTCATAAGTGGACCTCCTGTTAATGTACAAAACTTGGGAATGGGGGAAACAAAACATGTAAATGAACCTCCCATAAGTGGACGTCTCGCAATAATGGACAAATTTCAGGCGACCGTCGCTGTCCACTGTAGAGAGGTTTCACTGTATGTTGTTGTTAATGTGGTAGTTGTTGCCTTTGCTTGTCATATTAAAGATAAATCAATGCCAGACAAAGTGACAGTTAGACAGTGCGACTAGACGAATCGCACAGATGGACAGACGGACAGATAGTCGGACGGAAAGACAGTCCAACGTCCAGAGGGGGCAGACATTAACCGCTGTTCGCATTATATAAAACCGTCAACATAACAACAAAGATCACATAAATTCGCATGTAAGCGAAACTTGTCGACACAAAAAATTATTTTTCTTGAAAATTTTTGTAGTTTTTGAGCCATAGGAGGGACTATAGGGGGGGGGGGGGGGGGGGGGGGGAAAGGGGGGGGGAGGTTG
>JBANCY010000124.1:0-32632 GCA_037040045.1 Phorticella flavipennis | reverse complement strand
CATATGCGCGATTCCGCGGTCCGACTCCGACCCCCACCACTCACACCCCCCACACCCCCCCTCCCCCCACCCCCCCCCACCCCCCCCCCAGAACCCAGACAGAGGGGACAGTTGGAGACAGAGGTGCGCCCCGTGCAGCAAGTGTACGAAAGTCCGCCGAAAAGTCTTCCTGCTTAAAAAAACGCTAAGCTAACAAGCAACAACAACAACGACAACAACAAAAAGTCACTAAAAAATAACAACATTAACAACATTGCCAACAAACGACGAACGAACCGAGAGAGCTCTATTAAATTATTTATCTTGCGTCTTGTGTCTACTTGACACACTGTCCCAGTTTCGCATTTATCGCCCCGTTGTAATTGAGTGACAAAATGCAATTCGGATTTAACTACTATTACTTACTCTTTTTTTTATTATTATGTGAAATACCGCAAGATATTTCGCTAAGCGGATGGAAAATGACACAAATTCACAGCACTTAATTCAAATGCACTGTCAGAGTTGGAACCACTGTGCAAGGGGCAAGTTGCCCCGAAAATGTGGTAACAATTGCTACAGATCCAAAAATTATAATTGTAAACTAGTTGAATGTGTAGATCCCAAGGGAGATCAAAATGTTGAAACCAGGTTAAAGCCAAGAATCTCTTGTTTAGTTTTCCCTAACGTAACACGGTACCACAAATTTCTCAAAGAATATCAAAGTCTTACCGGAGACATCCGTATAACCAAGCCTAACTTCACCAACTCTTCATTTAGTATTATTTTTATTATATGGCCATTACAACCCCATCGGGTCAAACCCGGAAGCATTATTTTCCTTTACTTCTGCTTCCTTCACTGAAGAACTTTTCTTACGTGGGTGGATTTCGCACCTATTGTTTGGCGGGACACTGCGCTATCCACTGGTCCACCGAGTCTGAGTTCATTTCTATATAATATATCATATAGAATATATTAAGTTCTTTAGCTTTAACTAGTTCAAAGTTAGTTACACACTTTTTAATAGCGAAGCAATGGAACGCGTCTAAAATCTTACATTTAAAGTCATAATATACTAAAGTCGTAATGTTGATTCTCATTCTTCTTCTTATATATATATTCCTATTCCAATTTGTAATAGTCCAATCAGATTATTGTAATTATAATTATCATCTATTAGGAAAGGTAAATATATATCCATAAATATCATATGTTATAAATATCATAATTATCTGCTTAATTTTGATCAAATTAAAAAATTGCTTTAAATCTTCAAAAAAAAAATTGATGTAGTAAAAAACAAAAGATTTAAGATTTATCATTAAAGATCAGAATCCACCCAAAACCAAATTGTACGCATTATAATTTCTTTTAAGAGCAATTAGAAATATTTTCCATGCAAATAATTTCAATCAAATGGAAATTATGTTAAATCAAATCAAAAGATTTAAGACACAAGCTTATTATTATTAATCGTGAATCACTTAAAAATCACGAAATTACTGGTCTATTTCCTTAAGTAATTTTAATCAATTGAAATTATGAAAACAAAACAAGAGACTTAAGACACAAACTTGTTATTGCAGCTGAAGAATGTGTATATGTATGTGTGTGTGTGTGACATGGTCTAGTCTATGAATTAACACCTAATTAAAGCGCAAAATATTATAAATAGGGGCCTCGTTGGACCAGTGGATAGTACACTGTTCCGCCAAACAAGAGGCGCGAGTTCGATTTCCACTCATGCCGATAGTTAAGGAAGCAGAAATAAAGGAAAAAATAGTGTTTCATGCTTTGACCCGATAGGGTTGTTATGGCCATATAATCATAATAATAATAATATAATAAATACTTTCAACAGCAATTTGAATTTGAATCAATAAATTCAATCAATTGGGATTATGTGAAAAACAAAAGACTTAAGACACAAACTTGGCAAAATTGGTGCAGCTAAAAGAAAAAACGCATTGAATTGATTATTCACTCGATGACAAAATGTCAAATGTGAAACGTTATAAGTGTGTATATATATATACATATATACAGTCGAACTTCTCTATAGTGAACTTCTATACAATGAAGCCCTCCCTATTATGAATTGATTTCAAACACACAACTTTTTCGTACCAATTTCATTGTATATAAATATAATTTCCGTATAATGAAGTTTCTATATAATGAAATAATTTTCTGGTCCCGTCAAGATTCATTATAGGGAAGTTCGACTGTATATAAATATATGTATATATATATATGTCTCTATCTCTCTCTCTCTCTTTCTTTGAGTGTGTGTAAACTAGGTGAAAAAGTTATCTGTATTATCGATGCCGAAAGTAGCGTCTTTTCTTTTCTTTTTGATTTTATTAATTTTTGATTGTTTGGGTTTTTGGTATCGAGACCAAGCGATAGCCAACAGCTAAACAATAACAAAAACCAAAAAATCGAATATCAAAAAGCCAAAAACAAAAGAGCTGACGCTTTTGGCGCAATCGCAGCAGACGGTAGCTTTACCTTGATCCCAATGTTCGAACAAAGCCGACATCGAACAAAAGCCATCGACATTATCATAGTTTTAAGAGGAACTCTTCAAATGCCCGTCAAATAATCCTTCTTCTTCTTCTTCTTCATCTTCCCCAACTTCTTTTACAGTGCACACTAAGCGCCTTGCTGTGCTTAGCCAGTGCCTTAGCCCAGCCGGAGTCACCCACAAAAGCCTCGGGCAGCGCATATCCCAAAAAGGTAACCACACTGAAAAAGCGGCCCACAAAGACGCCCAGCACCGCCACCTCCTCGCTCGTCTCCACCTCAACAGCCGGTGGTCATGTGTCGACGACAAAGCCGAGCAAGCCCCGTGTAAAGATTTCAAGCAGCAGCAGCAAAACCACCACAACTAAGGCGCCCACATTGGATGATCGCTTCAGCAATTTGCCCGCTGATGATCTGGAGTTCATCAAGGAGCTGGACAAACAGTTTAAGCTGCACGGCAACAAAATCAAGATTAAGGTGGAACGTGACAACTCCACCAGCAAGAACAGCAAACGTACCATTGATGGTGAACTGGGGTCTGTCTACAGTGTGACCATAATTGATTCCAATACTAATTAGAAAATTCTCTCTAGCAGCTATGGGTATGCCCATCAGGGTTACGACTACACGCCGCCCAAATTCATGTTCTATCCATACTCCCAGCACGATATACCCGCCACAGAGTCACCCGATGCTTATGCCGCTTACTCGCCCGCGGATTATGAGCATGCCGATGCTGCACAGCCACAACAGGATGATCATCAGCTGCATCAGCAGGTGACCAGCGTCACCATTGAGCCCTCCTATTCCTATGAACTAAAGCCGCAAACCAGCTACGAAACACAGCAGCAACCCGCCGCGGAGCAGCATGCACATCCCGAGCAACCGCAAATTGATTTGCCACAGCCCCATGGAGCGGCAGAAGATGCCGGCGCTTACCAGGAGCCGGTGATAGTGCTGCGCATACCAGGTCCAGCCAAATATGCGGCACATTTGCAAACACTGCTGCAGCAGTATCTGGAGATACGCGCCGCCCAATATCTGCAGCTGCTGCAGGAGGCGGAGCAGCGCAAGCGACAGCCCGAGGTGGTGCAGGTAGCACCACAGCCCTATGCCACACCGGAGCAGCACGAGCAGGCGCACTACCATCCCGATGTGGCCTATGCACATCAGCTGGCACCAACGCCGCCGCCCGTGCAATACGCCGCCATTGATGATGTCTATCAAAGCTACAAGGGACGCCACCAGCAGCAGCAGCAGCAATATGAGCAACCCGCTCCGGAGGCTTACTATGCGCCCAGTGCCTACCAGCAGCAGCAGCCGCAGCAGCAGCCACAGTTCTACTACGCCCAGCCACAGGGTCATGCGCAGTACGAGCACAGCTATCAGCCGCAGTTGTATCTGATTGCCATGGCGCCACAGCCACAATATGCTGAGCCGGCAGCCACTGTGCAGCATGCGCATGCGCAGCAGCAGCAGCCCATTTATGTGCCCGAACCGGAGGCGCCCACTGCACCAGAGGCAGAGCCAGTGGCTGCGCACGAGCATGAGCACGAGTTGCCCATAACGGAGAACAATCCACGTTCCACACACACCAAGGTCATCTTCAACTCGCAAGCACATGGCGCCGACTATGGAGCCAACATGTACGCGCTGCCCTCGTTGAGATCCTACGAAAAGGAGCAACATCATCAGCACCAGCACCAACAGCATCATCAGCAACAGCTGGAAGCAGCCCATGCGGATGCAGCCACAACCGCAGCGGAATATGAGGCAGCGGGCAGCCATGGCCCCGCTGAGATTACCCAGCCGCCCTACAACTACCACGCCCATGGATTGAAGATGCAGCGCCAGCTGCGTCAGGGCAAACGTGCGGCCAAGCCGGAGCAGTCCGCCGCAGCAGCGGGCGACAAGCAGCTGCAGCAGATACGGGAGTTCGTGCGGGACAAGCTGGGCGCCGAGATGGGTTCCGCGGTGGAGTACAAGACGACGCAGCTGCTCGAGGGTTAAGCGATCCCATTTATTGTTAATAATATTACGCTCGTTTGTCTTTGTTGTTGTCTTCTGTTGCCTGCCAAAAGAAAAAAAAGAAAAAAGGGAATACCATTAGTATTTATTCTGTTCTTGCTGGGAACCCCCCCCCCCCCAGGGTGCCAGAACTCTCCACATTTGCAAGCCAATGCCAAGTGAAATCTCATCATCGTCTTCATGTTCATCACAATTGTTTATCGATTATCTTAATTATAATTAATTATTATTGTTCTAATCCATTTAATATAATAATCTTCTCTGCGTTTCCTTTCGTTTCGGTCTTTATAATTTTATGCTTTTTTTTTTTTTGTTTGTTAACAACAACAAATTGTGTTAAATATGTGCAATAATTAGCTTGTAACTGTAATATGTGTGCTTTTGATTTTGTATTTTGCACAAATAAAACCGAAAAATAAAAACAAAAACGAAAAATCCATTAATTAGTTTGGAAAGTATTATAATTACATCATCAGGAAACGGGGGTGGGGTTTCTCTTTTCATTTCGAGGAAATTACAACTTAATTGGCAAAACTCGAAAAATGTTAAACAAATTATTACAACGAACATTAGCTATTATATGATAAACAGTTGCTTTCTGCTTTCTTTCCCCAATATTTTGCCTATTCCCTTTCGACTCTACGCCACCTGCCTAACCCTACCTCCTCCGAAAAACCTAACAATATCTTTTATGCAACTGCCTTGACTTTGCCCGAGGGGCGTAAAGCTAAGCTATGGTTCACTATTGATATGGAACTGGAGGCGTTCTTCTCACTTTCAATACACTTAACTCATGGAAAATGGGTAAAAACTTAATGATAGTTGAAGATATTCAAGGGCATCGCAAGCTTGGATTGTCAGTAAGCAAGGTACATTTCAAGACCATTCAATATGTCGACTTTCATGCCGAAAACACAAAATTTGCGGGAAGCTTTATTGTTATTTTACTGCTCGAAGAAGCTTTGAGATGTTATACGATCGATTTTCAAAATATGATTGCTGGTCAGCTGAGCTGTTAAAACCAACCGAACTGTCACGGGGAAGGTATACCGACGACGATTCATGCGTTGGTGCCGAGCATTTCACGAAAAACGTCCGCAATTTTCGGATAGACATGACAAATTAATTTTGAGTACAACGCTACAACACATGTTAGTCGGGTCGTTGCAATTTGGAAACACTTCAATGGGAAGAAATAAGAAGGGATTATCTTAGACCGAAAATATTATATACTTTATGTTGCTTTCGTTTGTATAATATAGAAAGATTTTATATAAGAAAAGAACTTTTCGCAACTCCTTTAACTGGAGATTTTCCTGTGAACCAACCTTAAATTGTATATCAGCTACAAGATATGGTTAATCCTATACAAATTGCATTAAAATTGTAACTTAGATTGCCAGGTCTTTACGTAATCCTAACCGATAAAGAATTCATAAATTCGAACACAATAAATTGGCTTAACTTTAACGCCCAGTTTATAAATCCAATGACCTTGCCCACTTACCCTATATGTATTACAGCTTAAGAAGAGCTTTTTAATCTCATTTTCAAACCTTTCATTTTCATTACATAATTTCTTTTTTCTATGGTCTACACCGCCGACTTGGTGCGTTGGTTCCGAGCATTGCAAGAAAAACGTCCGCAATTTTCGGATAGGCATGACAAAGTAATTTTACAGCAAGACAACGCTACACCACATGTTAGTCGGGTTGTTATGACTTGAAAACACTTCATTGGGAAGTCATATTCCACCCGCCGTATAGCCCCAACATTGTTCTGTCTGATAACCATCTTTTCCGATCGATGGCACATGGTTTGGCGAAGCAGCCAACCCCTTAAGAGGAAACAAAAAACAAGAATAGCATTACAAAATCAACTGTTCTTCCGTGTTTGTGTCCGAAAATTGAGCAAAAGATGGGAAAAATTAGTGGATAATCGATCTGTAATCTTTTTTGCTCAATAAAGACTCAAAATTCGAAAAAAACCTTTAAAAATAATTTCAACTTCTAATGTATTTATTATATGTACTATAATATCATTAAAAAATATAATCATGCTGAAAATAAACTAAAAAAAACATGTTTTAAAGAGAATTGCAAATTTTTCTAAGTTGAAAATGTTTTCACTTCAAAAAGGCGATAAAACACACGATTGGCCATAATTATAGAAATTTAACCACAAACAATATTTTTATAAATATTTATTATTATTTTTGATTTTTTCAAAATTTTTAAAAGCTGTAAAGTTTTCGATTCAATTCAATTTCAATCGCCGCCTAAAGGCATGCAAGGGTTTTCGATTTCGAGTCTTAATTCAATTTTTGGACCTGGTCGTTTCGCATGTGGCAAGTGGTTTGACACATTTTAATGCGGAACATCGGATCGGGAGTGCGGCAAGTAGCTTATGTAATCTACTTTGCCACGATCGGCCCGGAAGTCACGCATAAAGCCATTGGAGGTACATAGATTATGTGGTATCGTTTGGGTATTGAAGCATTTTTTTCGCATTTTCGCATTTGAATTTCTTTTTTTTTACCAAAAGATTTTTCACTACACAAAAAATAAAATAAAATAATAAAATATATTGAATTAAAGTTTTACTTTAAACACGCAAACCTGCCGCCAAAATGTACAAAAACTGCAATTTATAACAGCAACACTTAAAGCCAAAAAATCAGTTTTTTCAGTTTAGTTTTGGTAAATTTCGTTGATGTTGTCCAGAGTCAATGGCATTGGGATCAATTTAGTTGGAAAATTTCGTGAAAAGTCTTAGCAAGAAAAGCTGTAAATCAATGGAAAGACTCCTCAAAGGCAAGAAAATTTTCAATATGTTAGGAGTTGGAATTATTTTTAAAGGTTTTTTTTTCGAACTTTGTGGCTTGATTGAACAAATCGAGTATCTACTACATTTTCCCATCTTTCTCTCAATTTTCGGACACAAACTCGGAAGAACAGTTGGTTTTGTAATGCTATTCTTGTTTTGTTTCCTCTTAAAGGGTTGGCTGCTTCGCCAAACCATGTGCCATCGATCGGAAAAGATGGTTATCAGACAGAGCAATGTTGGGGCTATACGGCAGGTGGGTTAGGACTTCCCAATGAAGTGTTTCCAAGTCATAACAACCCGACTAACATGTGGTGTAGCGTTGTCTTGTTGTAAAATTACTTTGTCATGCCTATCCGAAAATTGCGGACGTTTTTCTTGCAATGCCCAGCACCAACGCATCAATTGTCGTCGGTATACCTTGTCAGTGACAGTCCCGTCGATTTCAGCAGCTCAAAATAAATGACACCCAGTTGATCAGTAGGAAAGGACTTTCCTAAAATCCGTACGATTTTCTATGTTTGGCGCTATCGTTATGGATCGTAATGATGCCAAAAAAAAACTTTCCTTTTTTGACGTGCGACCAACTGTCCGCAGCAGCAGTTTTCATGATATGAATAGATACTATCGATGATTAGGGATGTAAATCATGGATCAATGCTCGATGCATTCATTCTCTTTGGTATTTTCAGAAAAAGAATAGGAGAAATTCAATATTTCAGAGATGCAATTTCAGTATTATATAAGGAATAGCAGCGTCTTGAACAGACTTTGATTATTTTTGATTACACTGGGGAAACCCTCGCGGTCCCAGATTATTCGTTTTATTCGTTCCGGAAGTGTTATTTTTGAATTGGATTGTTAATACATTGTAAAACGTAATCCTGATTTTCAAAAAATCTAATAAATCGATTGTATTCTTATTGATATCTGAAATTCACAGAATCTCACTCATCTTTGAAAACCCACTTAATGAAACATTTAGGATGCAAAGATTCTTTTGTTACTCAAAGCAAAACTAGATTTTATGGGAACAAACGATCTTCCATAAATTGAATTTTTAGAGTCTCGTTTACTTTGAAACATTTTAGCTAGAATTAAATGGATTTACTCCACTTGCAATTGAAAATAATCTTAGCTTTTTTTTTTGCAATGTTTAGCTAAAATTAGCTTGAGTTTAGCCCAATTTTGAACGCTTGAAAACTTTCACCTACTTCAACTGATTGGAGCTGTAGTTTGCGATTTGCCTATTTAGCCTGTTACCACATCATTTAAATAGGGGTTTACGTAAAACAATAACAACAACAACAGCAACAACAACAATAAACAAACAAACAATTAGCATAATCAGCTGCCGCAATGGACGGCAAATTGTGCCAATTTTTATAATCTTTGTTTTTCCTATAGTATCCAAATGCGGCAGTGGCATCATCTGTGGCTGCATCTCGGCTTTCCAGTCTGAAATTATTAAAACAAATGCAAAATGTGTCTATGCAACACTTGCAACACTAACAACAACAACAGCAACTTCCGTGCCACTCGCTACGCGCAGCACTTCCAGATTTCTATCTCTCGCGGCAGATGAAACTGCATTTGCCAACCGATATCACATCGCGTTTGTCCAGTGCCAATGACAAAACTATCGAAACTGAAAGTTGTCCCCGAATATGAATCGATTGGCTCTCTGCCCGCGGGCAGTTGGCCAAGATTTCGCACCTGCCCTAGGCCTACCCAGCCCAAGCCCAACCCAGCCCAACCCAGACAATTCCAACTCGCATCCCAAAGAGGAAAACTCTTTGGAAGGAAAGCAGCTCGTAAAATGTTTTATGATCCAAATACTGTCATAACAATGGGCCCCCGAAGAGGCAACAACTTTGCTGGCAACAAACAAATTAATAACTAAAGCGTCAGCCCAAAACACAAAACGTAACATTTTACAACATTGTCCAAGCGTTGCAAGTTGCACAGTGGCAGAAAAGTGCATCAAAAAGTGACTATAAACTTGCAACAAAATATCATATCAACTTAACACTTTCTTTGCCAAGAAACTTTTTACTTAATGCTCTTTTCGAAATGAGTACTGAGAGGTCAGCTTACACAAATGTGTATGGGGAAAAAGAAATCCATTTTTGGTATTTTTTAACTAGCTTTCTTTGAGGTTAAGTTCTATAAAACGTATATAAAAGTAACAACTGAAAGATTATCTATGGCTGAAGATTTTTTAATCATTATGTATAGCATAGAATAGTTCGCAATTTCATACTAAACATGTGTGCGAAAATTTAAGAACACAATGTTCTATATAAGCGAATTCCATTTTTTGTTGTAAATCAGCTTTGTAATATAGTAGTTTGATCCCTTTGAAATTAGGGTCATAGATATTTAAGAATTTCAAATGAACATCAAATATAAATGGCATTGCTTGAAGAACATAGGAAATATGGACAGAACCGACTTTTTACTGTATGGTTGATTTAAAATATAGGAGCCTGATCCTTTTGAAATTTGGTAGAGCCCTAGATAATAATGAATTCTAAGCGAATATCAAATTTAAATGCAATTGCTTGAAAATCATAGTAAATATCGGCAGAATAGGCTTTAAGCATATGACAGCTATATTCTTTTGAAATTTCGTGGAACAATAGATAATAAGGTTACGTATGTGTAAGAGATATTTAGCCCTTTCGGGACTACTGGGACAATACGTCCCAGCAATTATCCAACATCTGTATTTTTTTAAATATGGAAAAATATCAGTGACTAGTCCGATCGCAAGTCTCAAAAATGGTGAAAAAAAAGTCTCCTATAAGCTTCTAATAATTGCAGTAATGTCCCAGGATAAAAGGATGATTTCAGGATTTTAAAGTATGCAGTATATATATTTTTTTAGCCATCTTTCAAAATATGCAAAAACATTTGCCACAACTATCTTGGATTTTGAAATAAAACTCCGTCCCGAAAGGGTTAAAGGTATTAGCTTTAATAACATGAAAAATATGGGCAAAGACGAGTTTTAGGTAAGTGTTAGAGACATGCAAAAACTATTCAGCGACTTTAGTTTGGAGGATATACGCTAAGTTTGAAACTGAAACGATTTCAGTATTCCTCCCGACTATTCTCGAAATATTTTTTGGGAGTCTATGACAGTTTCTTCGTATTACAAACTACGAAAACTAGTTTCCAAAAGCGTTTAATCTCAGAGTTAATATTGGGTAGCCAGAGCAGCTGAGGCCCTAAGGCTATGACAGGTCATGCTCCTAACATGAATGGGGCTCGAACCCACGGTGGGACGGTACACTTTCCTATACCGAGGCCACAAAATTAAAAATAATGCTAAAATGGGTCGAGCATGTTAATTTGTAGCCTTTATCGTAAAATTGAAATCTAGCCGAAAAATTTAAAGACGGCAGAAGTTTTGAACGCTTTCAGGTCACTGTGCAGCGTCTTTGGCCGTTGCCGCCGTTGCAGCTGTTGTCTTTGTAGCCGCCTTTGTTGTTGCTGTTGTTGTTGTTGTTGTTGTTGTTGTCGTTGTTGTTGCTGTCCATTTTGGCCACATAATGCACATGCATTGCATTCACGTATTCGCATTGGCAAGGTTGTTGATCTTCACATGCGGCATGCGGCATGCCCAGGTCCGTTGCCGACATGCGAATTGTGAGATTTTGTTACTTTTTTTTGGATTTGTCTGTTTTCAGTCAACCCATTGAAAATGGGTAAAGTGGGTATATGCTTACGATACAAAAGGAAGCAACTTGATTATACGAGAAGTACAACGTATGAGTTGAGTATGGGTCGGCCTGTTCCGACCCTTTGTTCGGGGTCTAGAAGAGCTGGGGACTTGAAATTTTATATGCAAGTTTGCATATGATAATGCGATAGAGCTGTAAATCCCTACATATGAGACTATAGCAAAAGCGATGGAATCGAGGAACTTCTTCTTACTTTTTAATCTTTATATTTAATAAGTGCGCGAAATTTGCTAAGTTCCTGAAGCACACATAAATGATGCATCTTTTTCTTTCCTCGTTAGAGGTGAAGCCATGTGCCTACGGTTGGAAAAGATGGTATTCAGATAGAGCAATGTGTCTATACGGCGAATGGGACAGGACTTCCCAAGGACGTGTTTCCAAGTAAGTTTTACCGACCCGAATAATAGGAGGTTGAGCGTTGCCGTGCTGCAGAATTACTTTGTCATGTCTATCCGCAAATTGCGGGCGTTTTTCTTGCAATGCTCGGCTCAAATGCATCAATTGTCGCCGGTATACCTGCCCCGTGTTAGTCTCGTTCGGTCGTAGCAGCTCACATTAAGTGATGTCCAGAGGATTAGCTTGGATCCATGGGTATTCACTCTTGGCGTTGATGAGTTTCTGTATTTGGGGATATCGTAATTCACACACATGTGAAGCAAAAAACATTTTCATTTTTGAGGTTCGAGTGTATGGTCATAACAACCCTATCGGGTCAAAACCTGAAGCATTATTTTCCTTTATTTCTGGCTTCCTTCACTGAAGAACTTTTTTTACATGTATGGATTTCAAATGCTACGCCACAACCTAGTATTTCTAGGAGGGTCATGCCTATCGATATGAGCGGGTTTTGAACGCACCTCTTGTTTGGCGGGACATTGCGTTATCCAATGGTCCAATGGGCCCCCAAAGAGCGTATACATCTCAAAAGTCAAATACCCATGGTATACAACGCCAAACACCATACAATACCTTCTCTACAGGATATCTGCCTAGTCGTCCATTGCCTTCTCCTCGGCTGCATTGGGAAATCGTTTCGCGTCTGCTTATTACTGCTATTATCACAGTTAAAGTGTGGCAAATGCTTTTGCCAGAATATAAATATAAATCAAATCGGCTTTCCGTGCGACGCTTTAAGCTGGGGAAATGGTTTTTTTTTCTCGAAAAATGAACCCATTTAACCTTAAACCGAGGAGTATCATATCATAGGAGAAATTAATTAAACGTCGCTTTATATTGGCCACAACACAGCCTCGTCAATCGTAATTGCAATCTTATTTATTTAATTTATTTGTTTAAAAATAAACAACTTTTTTGGCTAAAACAATGCGCTCACCGAGGACCAGAGGTCCGAAAACATTCGGCATGATAAAAATGATCATAAATTGTTTCTCCAGTTTCCAGTTTCTCCCAGTAACTAATTACTATGCACTTAATCAGTGACCATGAAGTAACTGTTTTTGTTTTTCATCTTTTGAAGAAAAACCTTCGAGTGTGCGCTCCGTTGAAAACAAACCCCAAATCCCCAAAACCCCAAGTCCCCGTATAACCCACCGAACCGAGAGGTGCGAACGCGTTGGTTGCGCTGCGCTTGGCATGTGCCGGGCCGTGCGAGATGATCGAAAATGGCTCAAAGCAAAGCCAGTTAATCGGTTGATTATATTGCACTTCGGGCCATAAAATGTGGAAAGTCAAAAGAAATTTGTGTCAGGAGTCACAATTAATACTATAAAAAGGGTGGGCTCAACAGAAGTTCGAGTGTTCAAATAGTTGTTTATTCCCCTTACAGCTGTATCAAAAATCATCAGTTTATATATGCATGGCAACTTTTACATAAGATCCTTGTGATGATTATGATCGCATCGTTCTGAAATTTTCAGTATAACTTAATAGAGTAGTCATGAACTACAAAATATTTCACCAAAGCGCTATCTTAGGAATTGCGCATATTATAAAGACTTATGAGATTTTCCGTGATCATACTGCAAAAAATAAAGATGAACGCTTCTGATAATAAGAATTGCATCAATCTAGCACACAAATGATTCCAATTACACATATATAGTTGATGTTCGATGAAATATTGTATTGTAATTTTGTGTATTGAAATTTTCTTAAAATTTATTCTAGATTTGTATGCTTAGCTCTATATTCCAATAAACCAGTAGATTCATAATTTATCGGATAAAGTTCGTATCGAATCTTGTAGTCTCCGGGATCAAGGTGCTCATACAGACGGACGAACCGACAGACCAACCCATAGACGAACTGAGGGCCGGACCAATAGACGAACTGACTAGATCGACTCGGCTATTGATGTCTGAGTGACCCCACCAATATGTGGTCGAGCTTTGTTGTGCTGAAAAATGTCTTTGTCATGTCTATCCGAAAATTGCGGTCGTTTTTCTTGGCATGCTTGGCTAAAACGCATCAATTGTCGTCGAAATACCTCCCCCGTGAGAGTCTCGTTGGTCCCACCATATACGTAGCATAAGTTTCGAGCTATGGCTTGCCCGTCGACGATGAGGCATGACCGGTGTTTCCATACGATACGCGATGTAATGGACCCACTTTAAAAAAAACCTTGTCTTTTTTGCCGTCGGAGCAGTTGTTCACACAAGAGAAAAGGGTATTCGACGTCTATAGGCTTCAGTTCGGAATCATTCCCATTGCGTTTGAATGATTCTGAAAGTTCCTCTTCCGTTCGAGTCTTCATAGAGTAATGTCTACAATTCTTCTTTCTCGAATTTCGGTGGCTCTCCGTAACTACTTCCACTTCTGATACATTCGTTCAGCTAGAGCATGGTCACCATAAACTTCCACTAGAATTCAATGACTTTAGGAAAACGTTTTCTTCAGATTGTTTTATTTTGAATGTAAACAGAAAACATTTGGAATTCCATAAATTTGAGAGGTTTTCGAAAAATGGTTTTTAAAATCTTTAAAATCTTTGAAAAGCAGATAGAATTTTTCATATATATGTATCCCTAATATATATATATTAGGGGGCCTCGGTGGACCAGTGAATAACGAACTGTCCCGCCGAACGAGAGGTCCCGCTCATGTCGATAGGCCCGCACCCTCCTAGAAAAGCTAGGTTGTGGCATAGGATTTGAAATCCACCCGCGTAGAAAAGAGTTTTTTAGCGAAGGAAGCCAGAAATAAAGGAATATAATGCTTCAGGTTTTGACCTGATAGGGTTGTTATGGCCATATAATAATAATAATAATAATATATATCTACTGTAGTGTAACACAAATGGTATAAGATACCTTTAAAATATTTCGTTTGAAATTAGGTTATGAAATACGTATTCCTTCCCCGAAGCCAACATATGGGTCCGTATTTGGTTGAGTGACCAATGTCAGTTCCAATAGTGAAAATGCTTACAGCTCATAAATTTTCACATTATTTTCCGGCCGTGTAAATATTTTCACCGACATATTATGCAACATTCTCTTTGGGGCATTTCCATCAATTTCCTATAAAACAAAACTTCAAATCAACACCTCAAAAATGGCAATTAATTACGATTTGAAACCTCATTAACGAAGCTGGACAAACTTTTATGGTCTGTTTCTACCGACGAGTATATATTGTTTGCCCAGTTTAAACCCGGGGCAAAATGATGCCATTCCATTGAACTGCATTTTCCAGGCGATTGTCATCGAGTGCATTTTATGGCTTAATTGGCCAAAGCGAAATCGAAACTCGGCTGAAAACCAGATCAGATCGTTTGACATTTAACGTGTATATGTACATGGGGTATACGTCATGAGTGATAACATGCCAGATGGGTGCACATATTGTGCATCACGCATGCAGATGACCGTTACAATTTGAATGCTGCTCCGAGTGCTCCAAGTGCTTCAGCTGTTCCAGCTCTGAGCCATTTGGCTGTTTAGCCATTTTGCCACTGTGGTTCAACTTGCCACTTGCCGCCAACGAAAGCGAATGTCTCTGCACAACTGCACATCTGTTAGAGCCCCGATAGACCCCTCCTCGGGCCCCCTTTGTGCACTTCAATTGCCTCTCTTTCTCTCGCCAGTTTTCTTTGGCTTCAACATTCGCATAAATTTTCCGCTGCGCCGGCTGCGTTATTATAAAAGCCTCGCCTTTCCAGCACGGCGCAAACAATCCAAATCCAGTAACTGACGCGAAATGATCCACGCCATGGCAACGCGTTGTCGGTCCAACCGGAGCCTCAGACACCACCAGCACCTCGAGCAGCTCGAGCACCACCAGCAGCAGCAGCAGAAGCAGCACCATCAGCACCACCACCTGCAGCCGCGTTGGCTCTGCCTTGCCACAATCATGCTGATTGTAAGTAATGCCCACTTGGTCATCTAGAGCCATGGGCCCATCCAAAGGATTCTCAAACAGTTTGCCAATATTTTTTTTTACTGTGTGTGTGTGTGTATGTGTGTGTGACAAGTGCTTGAAAAGTTTTCCTGTGCTCTAAAAGTAATTCCAAGAAATTCCTATTGGATTATAAGGACCATAAAGTCATGTTGGTTTTTTAAAGTGATTTTCATCGATAGAACTGTAAGTTCATCTATCAAAACTTCATTGATCGGTTTTTCCAAACAGTGTTATCCCATCTATTGGTAAGCGAAAAAATACACAGTTTTCTGTACGTTGGAAAATCTATAAATAGATAATATTCTTGTGATAAAAAAATCTATATATGCTTAAGAAATAAACTGTTTCTATGTTTCTTTTCCCCTTAATTTTGATTTCATATCAAAATAATGGTATTCAAGTTATTCCATATTTATTCCAACCCAATTTTCCATTTTTTCATTCCAATTCTACTCTATAATCTAGAGCATAAATAAGTTCTGGCCAAACTTTATCAGGATTTTACACAAAATCATCAGATCGATCTGTGTGAGTTGAAATTTTATGCTCAAAAATGTCCTTTTTCCAATTCTAACCGACTTTAACCTACAAAAATTTTGAGCATTATTAAGGTTCTTAAAAAAATGAGGATTTCTGAAAATGTTGAATTTAATTTACTTCCTCAAAAATGTTATCGAACAGAATTCAATTTTATTGATAATAGCAGAAAAAGGCTGCAAAACGTTTCTTAGAAATGTCCTACCAAAAAAATCCTTTCTTTTGAGGATAAGAATGGAATAAAGTGAATAATGGAATGCTTAGGATTATAGGCAATGATACCACCTATACTAATTTATCTGATGGTGATAGGCAATTGGACCTTTTTAGGAATCATATCAAAACCTGTTCATATTATTTAATATTAAAACTATAACTTTTTATCTGTTGATATTCAGCAAATAAAACTTAATGGATCTTATCATAATCCATCTAAAATTTCATTCAGCAGCCTAACTGCTACATTATATTTGCCTTTATAAGAAAAGAACCATGAAAACCATTAGTTTTATTATTATATCGACTTAACAACCCAATGAAAACCATACACAACCCAATGAAAACCATACACAACCCAAATAAAAGAGATATCAAGGGACATTATACTATAGTATGGACATTCAAAATGAAACCACTGTCTCGCAGAGGGATCTGACTCAATTGAATGGGAAGTTAAGCGACTCTGGAGCTGACTTTTATGTTTATAGTCTAAATAATTACATACGAAAAAATCCCTAGAAATCTTCATATTAAGCAGATCTCTATTAGTATTTATTAAAGAAAGAAAAAGATTTGGTACAAAAGTTCTGGAAACTGGAAAAAGCAAGCTTTTTATATTATATATCAAAAAAGTATATACTTAGTTAAAAAGTTCTTCAAAGTCAACAGAATTATATTTAAACCTTTAAATAAAAATAGAAAATGGAAACCTCCATTAATATTTGAAGGAAAGTAGGAAATTTGTTGAAAAATTATTTTTATCCGTTTTAGACAAAAAATCCCTAAACTCCAATATCTTAAAAATAAAAAGTTCCTAAATTAATAAAAGGAAAGAACACTGTGAATAAGTATTCTAGGAAGTCCATAAAATAAAAACACATTTAGTTAAAAACTTAACGAAAATGCTAAGTAAAATAATCTCCCGAAACCCCCTTTCAAAAAGACAACAAATTCACATCCAAAAGAAAGTAGTAAAGCTTGGTGAAGAAATTCCGCCAAAAAAAATGGTAACAAGTGGTCGAAAAAAATCAGCTCATTTCCTGTGGGTCTTCAAGTTAGACTGGCTCCTCGAACACGTTTTGCAGAAACTGAAGACTTCCGCTCGGCTTGGGCTCATCGACAGATAATCCAATCCAATCCAAAAGCAACCGTCTACCACTTGGGTTTCGTAATGTGCAACCGATTCGGGATGCCACATTGCGCTGCCAGGCACTAAACAGTTATTTATCTGTTTACTATGTACTAATCGGTAATCGGTAATCAGTAATCGGCAATCAGTCTTCTTCAATCACAACAGAGTTGCGTGTTGCAAGCAGCCTTTCATGTTGCATTGACCGAACGCCTAACAAGGTGGGCTGCTGTTGCAGCTCGGTTGGTTGGCTGCCCGCTGGAGTCGCTAGCGTCGCTGGAGTCCAATGAACTTGCAGCGGACGAAGCTCCAATTCAATTGTCCCCCCGCGCCCCTTGCGAAAGCGAAAGCGTATTGGTTAAGTTTAATTAGTTTAATTACGAAATAAACATGTTCAGACCGTAGCAATTGGCCAACTGTTTAGACGCCATCGAACGACATCCAACATGGCAGGCAATTATCAATTAATCGCTCCACTTTGTGTTGTCCGCTCTTTCACTCTTTCACTGGTGTCAATCACACGCTCTCTTTCCTGCAGCTCACCGTGCAGCTGACGCCTTGTGCCGCCCAAGCCCAGCCGCGTCTGAGTCGTCGACCAGCTGCCAAGGCGAAGCTGGAGGAAACCAGCGAACGTTCCGCCAGCAGTGATCAGCTGGCAATGGCCGCCAGTCGCTCGGATGGTCCCAGTCGCAGCTATCAGCGACGTGGTGCCGCGTTGCACAGCAGAACCAAGGAAGCAGCCACAGGTGGGTTAAGCTTGACTCATGGGTCAGAAGATCCATTTGAAAATTCTCTCTCTTTCGCAGATTACAACTATGGCCAGCTGGAGCTGAATCTCATACGACCCGAACACGAAAGCTCTTCACTGGCGCCTCATGGCAAAGCTACCACTAGCTACTATGCCGGCGGTGTTTTGGACTCGGCAGCTGGCGTCATAGATGCAAGTCATGAGAAGACTGGACAGCTGGAGGACTCAGAGACGGCAGCCGAGTACGTGGCCAATGCCATGAAAATGGCCTATGGTACACGGCACAAGGAGCAGCAGCCCACACTGCGTATTGTGGCTGCCACACAGCGGCCCTACAGTGGCAACATTGAGCAGCAACAGCAGCAACAGCAACAACACCAACACCAACAACAACTGCAGCCGCAACAAGATCAAGTCAAGCAGGCCAAGGCCCAGGCTCAAGCGCAGGCAGCGCTGCTGGAGGCACAAATGCAGGCGGAGTTGCAGGCACAATTGGTGCAACAACAGGCGCTGCTGCTGGCGGAGCAACAGCAACAACAACAGCGTCAGCAACAACAGCAACAACAACACGAGCAGCAGCAACAACAGCAAAAACAACAACAGCAGCTGCAACAACAACAACCACAACAACTACACACCCAAGTGACCTCCAGTGACACCTCGCAGCCCACACCCGCGCCTGTCTATGAAAAGGACACCGTGCCCCGCAGCTATGAACTATACGAGTCTCCGGAGCAGGCATCCGCGCAGCCCTCCAGCGGTGACATTGAACGTCTCTACCGCACCAAATACTACAGCTACCCTGCACCGCCGCCCTCGCCGTATCGCAATCTGGAAGCCGAGGCGGAGGAGAAGGTGCGTGTCTCAGCCTCCACGGAAATACCCAAAGCGGAAATAATGAAGCAAATTGAGAAATCCGTCATCAAATACATGAAAGAGCTGGAGGCGGAGGGCAAGATCATAACCACGCCACAGGAGCTGGCGCCGCCCGCTCCTAAAACCTACTACAAGCTGCTCTCATTGCCCAGCTCCAGCTCCAGTGTCAGTTCCAGTGCCACACTCGATGGCGAGGAGAAGCGCTACAGCATCAGCACCATGCGACCCAAGTACACCAGTTCCTCGGCTGCATCAACCACCATACACAGTCGTCAGCCAGCGCCGGCCGGCATCCATCATCATCATCAGCAACCACACACGCAACCACAGCATCTGAACACCAAGGCCAGCACCCATGTGCTGAGCAAGCCACAACGCTATCAATCGGAAACGGAAACCGCTTATCAGGCACCGGATCTGTCGGCAGACTCACTGGCGCCCAACGTGGAGTTCATATACAAGATTAAGACCCGCGCACCACTGCAAACAGCCACCGTGAAGACAGTATCGAAACCCTACACGTTGCCATTGAAGAGCAGCTCGGAGCACTTTGATCATGGTGCTGCCCTTAAGAATATCGAGGAGTTCGATTTGTCGCATGTGGTAACCACACCGGAACGGGAACAGGAAGAGCAACGTGTCACGGGCAAGCCACAAAAGTTGTACTTCAACTCGGAGATCTACCATGATATCAACTTGCTGCCCTACAAGGGGGAGAAGCTGCGCGGCAGTGGCAGTGTCAGTGCCAGCAATTTGCATCCTGCCCAGGCGCACGAGTATCGACACAAACTGAAATCTTCGGGTGAGATGCATCCGGACTACAAGGGCTACTCGGGCTACTTTGCCGAACCCATGTCCAGCAGCATGGAGCTGGCGGAGAAACAACCGCTGAGCCCAATGGAACACGATGGCAGCGAGGAAACCGGCTATCCGGTGCCCTATCAATACGTGCTCAAGAAGGAGCCACTGGCCAGCAAATACGAGGAGGAGCGCGACAGTTGGGAGCAATCACTGCGCCTGGCCGCCCATGGCAAGTTGGCCTCCGGTGGCAGCAGCTACAAGTCGAATGTGCCCAGCAGCCTGGACTACGATAGCTACAGTCCCAAGTTCAATAACAATCCCGAGGGCTATGGCTACCAGCACACCTATAAGACACAGCTGCTGCGTGGCGGCGCCTCCGCCTCCTCCGGCGGCCTGCCCAGCAATGCTGTCAAGCGTGGCAAGCGCGGTGGTGCGCCACATCCAGCAGCTGTTGGCGGTGCTGGTGGTGCGCCGGGCAAAAAGCTACTGCGCGGCGCCACGGGCGCTGGCAAACAGGTCAAGGATCTGGAGGCAAACCTGGCGCTCCGACCTCCGCCCAAGAAATAGTTTCTAGTTTAGTTCTTATAATTATTGGCAACATTTTGTTGTCCCACTTTTATATATAATACGTGTTTTTTTTTTGTTCTCTTTGCTATTATAAATAATTATTTATTTTGTAGTCAGTTGGATCGGTCTTTGGGACCCCGAACGGTGACCAGATCAAGATCTTGCCCAAAAAAAAATGTTGTAGACGAAAATAAATTGTATGCGCTAGGAAAACCTATGATAAATATTTCCAATGTGAAAAGCTCAACAAATAAATGGAAAAAACCTGGAAAATATCGCTGTGTATAGACTAAAAGCTAGCTCAAGCTTTCACTAGCTTTGAGAAGTCAGACCCTATACTGCTACAATCGGGAAACTAAGAAAACGTGCAAGCTTTCAAGCTCAATTCAAACTGAAACTTTGACATCCAAAAGTATACAAAAAAATGTGTAAAATTTTTCAAAATATTTAAACAAATTGCCGTCTCTGCAAGCATACAAATGCAGAGCCCTCGGGATTGTTAAACTCAAGTTATGAATCAAAACTCGGATGTGAATACTTTACTTTACGGGAGGAACTAAATGAATGCAAAAAAAATAGTATAACCTCAAAAACACAAGAACTTGTAAATTAGGAGAAAACTTTATAGTAGGCCGATCAAATTTCGTGTAGCTATTGGTTATAAGGGAACTTAAGAGTTTGTGTACTTCCAATCAATTAGCTGGAAAAACATTGAAAATATGGGAAAATATTTATAAAATATGAAGTAATATATATTATAATATAATTTGATTCTTCTCCCGGATTCCATAGGGACCGAAATGGGTAAAATATTATTATATACAAGGACTGAGTTAATAACCTCCTCTTCCTGTAGAAAATTTCAAATCTCCAAGCTCAATTTTAAGTTTAGGCAGAAAAAAGTCATTAGTCCGGAGACTAAGGAATAAGGCAAGGTAATTCATGGATTTTGCCTTTGACAAGATATAGTTAATTATGTTGGTGGAACAACTTCTTTGAGCGATTTTCCAAAATTGCTGCCAACAGCTTCTCCAAAAGTGGTTCTTATGACATTCAACATCTCTGCTATCTAATCTAACCTTGATTCTTTGGGCGTCCAGGACTTTTGAAAGGAGTTTTCCCAAATTTTCTGCAGTGGGTGACGTTTTCAGCCAAACCGGAGTTTCATCCACGCTGTAACATCCAAATTTTAAAGTGACGTCCAGCTCATCTATATATTTCCGAAAAAAAAAACTATTTTTCGAGCTTTTCCATTTTTTACTTATTCAGGTGATTGTTGATAACCGTTTAACAGACATTACTAAAATTTCAGGGAAAACAAATTCAAAGATGGCTTAACATAATTGTAAAGTTTATTTGATGTGTGATATCCTCTATAAGACTGGCTCGGAAAGTTTTCAGACAGTTCGCATCCTTGTATTTATTCAGACTGTCTCAAATGGAATTTTATATATCTATAAAATAAAAGCTAAATATTACTATGATTCATAATTTGCTGCATTTTTCAAGAATTTGTTTCTTCAAAATATTACCATCTTAAAATATTACCATCCACATGGTTGTATATTAAAATTTTCACTGACAATTTGGGTCGATTTCGGGACAGCTACGACTTTAATAGCCAAGTTTTCTGTTGTTCTCGATGATCACATTCGTTTGGCCAGATTTTGCCTTGATTAAATTGGGGCTATGACTTTTTGATCTCTCCAAGTCAGTCCCTAATTTTATCCCAATTTCTTGGACCAAATGCAATACATAGCATATAGGTACATATTCGCTCTAGCTTCGATCACAGTATGAAATTTTTGGAGTTCCATGGTACTTACTATATTTTTTCTTTCATTTTTAAAATTTGAAAAACAATGTAAATAATACTCAAAATAAGCTGAAAATTTCAGAACTACCTTATCTGATAGTAAGTTTCTATATCGTTTCATATCTTGAGTATAATTTTCCAATTTATATTTTCCAATCTTCTACCCTAAGCAAATAATATTTCATTCCATTTAATAATACTCTGGTCAAAAGTTTTATTTCACAAAGATGACAAAAAACAAAAGCCTTAAACTTAAGAACATAGCGTAAAATTTAAATTTAAAAAAAAATAATCGACTTCAATTGCTTTAAGAAAACAGATTAAAGATTATTTGGCAAAAAATGGGAAAATTTGATCTACAGGCCCACGAGACCCACAAGACCCACAAGACCTAAATGCACCTCTATTCATGGTGCGAATAGTGTTCGTAGTGCTCGGAATGATGCACGGGCTCCTCGTAATGTCCATGTTCGTGCAGATGCGACTCACTGTGATTCTCCAGGACCAAACCATGATTGTGATTATGTTCCGTTTTCGGATGCAAAATCTTCAATTTTTGCTTGGAGCCGCCAATTTCGATGGGCTTCTTAACCAGATGCTGATCCTCCTTCTTAATATAGACGGGCACGGCATGATAATGATGGAACTTGACGCTCTGATGCGATGTGGCATGCTTATGATCCACCTCATGGTGCACCTCGGTCTCCTCGTGTTCCGGTTCATATTTCGCATGCTCCTCATGCTCATAATCATGGATTTTCAAGGCGCTGGCAACGGCCAGGAGAGCCAGACAAGGAATCTAATCGAAATAACACAAAACAACAACAAAAAAATGGTTTCAATTTTGAGTTGAATTTTCAAAAAAAATTTATATATATATCTTTTTTTTTTTTTGATTTTTATATCCTCTTTTGGAGTTTTTTGCTTACAACAATTTTCAACATTTTCTTTTTGTAATTTTTCACACAGTGAGCACTTTTTCAAAAAAAAATATATCAAATAATTTTTCAGTATTTTTTTAATATATGTTTTTCAGTTTTTTGGGGTTTATTCCTTTGCGTTTGGGTTGTTGTTAGCTCCTTGACGTTGCCGGACTGAATGTGGCTCAGCGTCTGGGACCAGATTCGATTTATACCCGAAAAAAATGTTATGGCGTACGAAAAACAACGAACAACAACACACTCGACGAGCAAGTGAAATGTGCAACGGCAACAACTTGCAACAACAACAACTTGCAACAACAACAACAGGCGCCATGCAACCGCAGTGTTTAGCCGCGGCAACGAACTTCAAGTCGAAGTCGTTTGCGGCATATTAAGAGAAGTTGTCGCCATCTCTATTGTTGCACACACACACACACACGCCACACACACACACACACACACACACACACATAAATCCCGTACAATTAAAATTATATTACGTATTCGCCTATCATTTGAGACAGGCGATTTTCCATTGAAAACCCGTCGTCTATTTTGTGCGGCGGGTAACAACGGGTTAACCACCGCCGCCGCTTCACTATCAACCGGTCCACTAATATGTAATGCAAGTGCAAGGTAATTGAACAACACACACCACACACACCACACACACACCACACACACACCACACACACACCACACACACACCAGACACGCACCCATCTAATTCAGCTCAAGAAAACCCGGCCTTGTCCGGGCTTTCCGCACACCTTATCTCACAAAACATCTTCTAGTATTAAATCTTTAAGTTTTAGTCAAGATTTGACCATAGAAACTCGTTGGTATTAAGTTAGGAGCGTTCCGAACAGACACATGCCTGAAAAGAGCCCATCTTAAGAGCGTTTTCAGAGCAGACTCATAAATAAGAGCGTTTTCGGAGCCCAATCAGTGCTTTAAAAACATAGGCTCATAAAAAGTTCTCTTTTTCGGAGCGTTTTCGGAGCTACGTGAAGTAAACAGAAAGTAAAGAGCATAAAAAGATATTTTTTCTGAGCGTTTTCGGAGGTGCAAATCACATATTTCGGAGTCAGAAAACAGGAAGCAGTCACATCGGACTCCTAAATTACCCATTTTATGAACGACCGTTTTCAAGGGAAAAAACGCTCTTTCCATGCTCTTTTCTGCACACTTTATGAGCGTAAATCCTCCTAAAAAAGCATCAGGAAACCCTCCGAAAGCGCTCATATTGCATGCTGGGAAGGTTCTTACAATGAGTACGTCCTTGTTAATCTGCGAGTTATAGACAACTTTCGGGTTTAGTTAAAGAGGGTTTTAGAAAATTGTATGAGGGATTTAATCGAGATGGAAAATGGTCAAACCATCCTCATGGTTTCTCGTCTTGTTAAGGGTTTACAGTCATTCAGTCAAAAAAACGATATTCTCTTTATTTTTTAAATACTATGATATGTCTAAGCGCCTCGATAGGCATGGCCCTTCTAGAAAAAATAAGTTGTGATGTAGCATTTAAAATCCACTCAAGTTTGTAATGGCAATTCAATAATAATAATCATATAGTCTAGAACATTTTCTGAACGTTTCAAAATAATACAAATAAAAATGTACAAGAATCTTTAGGAGAGATAAAAATCAAATATTTACGCTTCAAAGTATTCTCCATCGCTAGCCACCACTTTTTGCAATATTTCCGGCAAATCCCGAAATCTGACTCGAAAGAACTCGTTTATTCAGCAAGAATATCTTAAATTTCTATTTTCTTAGATTTTGACGTGAGTTAAAAATATCTCATGCTTAAAGTAATAAGAAAGCTCTAGTCGAGAGAGTTCAAAAAAAAGATACCCAGTATGCAAACTACAAAAGTAATTCTTGAATGTCTTCCAAAGTTGATGACCGATCGTAACGAAATGTTCGGAAGAGATTTATAGCTTTAGTTTATGTTTTTACTTCTCAATATAAAGGTACATTTTTGAAGAATCTTGAGAAGTCAGCCAATGTGAGGTGTATGGTTAACATTAAAGTTTCCAGAAAGGAATTCCGTACTCCGTGAAATGTCTAAATTTTTGTTGACAAAATACCACAATGAATTTTGTGTAGCTCAACAATATGAATCTGATTAATCAGATCATGAATGAATTCTAACTGTTGCTTTTACTTGGATCTACTATGAAAGATGTGGACTTATCAAGTCTCGGCTTCTGCTAGACAGTCAGTACAAACAGTTTATCAAACATATAGATGATATATATGTATATACTGATTGCATCTAACGGGACTTTCAATCATTTAGTTAAATAGACAAAACAAAGAAATGAAAACAAAATTTTATTTTGAAGCCGCGTTTGAGCCGCACTAATTGGCTTCCGATTGACATCGATATCAGAGTAAAGTCATCGAATTTTGGATATTCCCGCAGATTGGATAATCACTGGATTTGGATTTGGGATTTGGCAATAAGGGAAATTCTTCAATTCTTTGAACGCAGATGTGAGCATCACTTTCAGTTTCGTCGTTGCATGCAACACACATCACACGTTGCACCGACTGTTGCAACACTCTTACAACGGCAACACGCCAGTTTCACTTCCTCGTGCATCGATCAAGAGCTGCGCCCAAGAAAATGTAAATGTGCATTTGATGAATGCTTGGGAAATTGACGGATTGACGAAAGCCCTAATTATTGCTAAGGGCTGTGGCAACAGTTTTTTACCATGGCGAAAGAGGCGCCGCCGTCGCCGCCGCCGCTGGATTCGATGTGCTCCACAGGGATCGGATCGTGGCAGGCGGCGGTGAAAGGTTTTTTTTTTGTGTTTGGGTTCGGAAAATTAATGGATCGCAGGTGTGATTGATTCGCGTCGTATTTAAGCGATGAAAACCCGTCTTTTTCCTCGTGTTCCAATTAACAGGCAAATGCATTGGAAAATATTTAAAGCCCAAATGGAGCCCAGCAGTTGAGAGCTCTCGACTACGAGATACTCTAATACCAGTTGAGTCATACAGTTATTATTATTATATGGCCATAGCAACCCTGTCGGGTCAAAACCTAAAGCCCTATTTTCCTATATTTCTGCTTCTTTCACTGAAGAACTTTTTTTTATGTGGGTGGATTTCAAATCCTACGCCACAACCTAGTTTTTCTAGGAGGGTCATGCCTAAAGGCCTGAGCGGGACTCGAACCTCGCACCTCTTGTTTGGCGAGACAGTGCGCTATCCACTGGACCACCGAGCCATTTTCACAATGTGAATAACATTAACTGAATGTGTACTTATTGTCCGATTGCGCTGAAATTATCATTATCCGTTCAGAACACTATCTAGAATATATAACATCAAAAATCATGTTTAAAAACTAAAAATTACACCTGTTATCAAATGTATTTTAAATTATGGTGACGTGCCATCAAAAATTTGAGAAAATGCATTATAGAACTATAATAGTCTAGCCTTCAGATGACATAATGAATTTTTCCCCTTTTGCCATTTTGGCCCGTTTCCGCCAACTTCTACGTCTTATAACTACGATGTTTACGATTCGATTGTTTCCAAATATTCTAGATGATTAGTAATAATCCTAAATATATAGTAAGTATCGAATTCAACTCATTATGTTAAGAACTGTAGATTTTATGGAGACTTATTAAATTTTCTGGGTATCATAATTGGATTAAGAATTTTAAGATGACACTCTCTGTATAGTCTCCCCCCAAACCAAATTTCTTGACTTTAACACAAATAATTATGCATTTCGATTAAGATATTTTTCTTTGACATTTTCAAATTTTACTCGATTTCAGGCCGATTTTCAGGTGAAAATGGTACTTATGGTACCAAAGTCTTAAATAGTTTTTTATGCTAATTGTGATGCTAGAAATGGAAAAAAAATTTAAGATTTCACAAATTTTTCAAATCACTTCACACAAACTTCAAAAAACATCAGACTTCCGTGTGATGATGATGCGGTAGTTTGGAAATTTTCAGGATAGCTTTATGAAATACTCACAAATATAAATTCAAGTCATTGAGTTAGGATGGAATTCACGAGCATTTATTAAATTTTCCGGAGATCTTACTATTATTATTATTATATGGCCATAACAACCCTTTCGGGTCAAACCCTGAAGCTCTATATTCCTCTATTTCTGCTTCATTCACTGAAGAACATTTTTATGTGGGTGGATTTCAGATCCTACGCCACAACCTAGTTTTTCTAGGAGCGTCATGCCTAAAGGCATTAGTGGGACTCGAACCTCGCGCGTCTTGTTTGGCGGGACGGTTGCGCTATCCACTGGTCCACAGAGGTCCCCCATAGATCTTATTAGCATAAAGAAAGTGTCTATGGGCACCAGTATATCAAATATCATCACTCTAGCACAATAATTGTGGCTAGTAAATATATTTATTCACTTTCTGGGGAAATGGAGGGCTCCATAAAAACTTTTGGTGATTCCATTCTGTACTAAATTCCTAATTTTGGAGATGATAGCTCTATAACAGTTAAAGTTATATTTAAGCCCTTGAAAGCGTTTTTTATGGATTCTCCGGCAAATGGAACATCTCCCATTTCTCAAATTGTAAACAATAATGATATGCTTATATATATATATATATATTTTTTTACGGATCTTCATGCCAAGTTTGCAATTTTCCAAATGGGTTTGGGGCATAAAAATTGTTTGTACTTAAAATGCAAGACGATTGAATAATCTGGCGGTGAATGGTGCCGTTTGGCGCAGGAAACTCTCTGAAATTTTTGCAAAATTTCCAAAAAATGAAAAATCATAAAAACATCATAATAATAAAATGTTTATATTTATTTGAGTCGCCGTTAAGAGCCTCTTTTCAGAGTGTGAACACTCTGCCAAATGGGCGTATTATAGTCGATATATCGACTAACAACGTGGTGTGTGAGTGTGTGTGTGTGTACAATCGATTGCCTGCCAATTCATTGGGTTAGTATGCTTCCAGAGACCGAGCACTTGGAGTGCAGTCCAAAAGTAAAAGTAAACTACTTTCCCAGTTCGAGTGACGTCATAAGATTTGCATAACACGCTGCGCTGACGTTGACGCCGACGCCGACGCAGACGCTGACTGCGACTATTTTAATTAATAATTTGATAATCGCCAAAGCCACTTGTATAACCACAATCCGATTGTCAGCCTGGAGACTCTCTTCCCATTTGGCAGGAAGTCCATAAATGCGCCAAGCCCCACAAACCAGCAGCTGCAATTCCATTCAATTCAATTCAAATCTCAAATCTCTCAATCATCAGCAAGTTTGCAATCGCAATCGATTGACCGATAATGATGTACGATAACAGGTAAAGTGCACAGTGGTGCCAAATCGATTGGACAATAAATACATATATTGATATAAAGATATGTTTACCCAATTCGGAATTAACATGCATTTCAGATGGCCGTCGATACGCCCATCATATTCAAAGTGATCCCATTTGAAAAGTGGGAAGAAGGGTATGATAATTTTGTTGGAATGTTTGTAACAGTCAGGAGGAGGCATGTCAGATCCCATAAAGTACAGCTCAATATTTTAAAACTTCGTTAAATAAGTTAATTTTTTTCCAAAAAATCGACGTAAAATCGAGAAATATTTTAACATGTGAAGGGAAAATTCCCTGTGGGGGTGTATTTCAAATGCTCAATAACTCAGCCAAAACTACACCGAATTTGAATTATTATACCCTTTTGTTCTTGATTTTTGAGTCAAATTTGTTCTACATTTAAATTTTCTTCAATTTATGAAAACTAAATTTTTCAATATTTTTGGATTTGAAGTAATTTGAAATAGCAGTAATGTGATTTAAAAATTAAAAACTCGAAATTTCAATTTTTTTCCATTTCTGGCATCAACATTAGCTTAAGACAAGTAAGAAAGCTCTAGTCGATTGAGCTCGACTACGAGATACCCTGATCCCATCAGTGAAATGCAGTCAGAATTGTTTAATACTTATATTATTATTATTATGATTCTGACATTATAAGGATTGGTTGATGACATAGTCAAAAATATATATTTTGCAATTTGAACCATGATGATAAGGATTGTAGAAATTATACGCAATTATGAAATTTGGAGAGTACCAAATTAGGATGGAAAAAAATGTTGGATGCCACTTTCTGTATAGCAACTTTGGGCACCCACGTACCAAATTTCACGACTCTTGCATATAATTTGGGGCTGTTTTATGCATTTCTTCAATTTCCGGGACCATGGAGAGGTTTATGAAAATTTTGGGAAATTCCACTTTGCAGTTTCTAATTATGACCCGATATACCAATTTATACCATTTTATCGAAAACGAATTTGTCGATCATTAAGCGAAGGGGGCGTGGTATTAACGAAATCTTAGAACTTGATATGTGTATTATATACACGGATCTACAAGCCAAGTTTGAAGTCTAGCTCTTAGAATCTCGATAATCAATGCGTTCACACGGAAGGACAGACGGACGGACAGACAGACGGACATGGCTAAATCGACTCCTCTATTGATCCTGATCAAGAATATATACACTTTATGGGGTCTGCCACGCCTACTTCTGCCTGTTACATATATTTGCACAAACTTATACCGTTCATACAAATTTTCAAATGGGATTAAAATCAGCCGAAAAGCGAGCAAAATTTCCGTATAGGGACAAATTTCAAACGTTAATAACTTGGCCAAAACTGCGCCGATTTTGACATGATATACCATTTTGTTTTTGATTTTTTAGTCAAATTTGCTCTCAATCTACTGGACAATAGTATTCAAACGTGATGACATCAGAGGATGCAGTTTTTTCCCTGTTGCATTATCGTACCCCATCAAATGTTTCAATATCTTTCAGTCTATCATTAAGTGGACAGACTTTAAATTGAAATTTAAAAACTTATAGGATTGGAATCTGGCTATATTTATATCCCGATTCCTTCACTTCCCAACACCAACTTGTAAATCACCAACGAAAATTTGTCATCAATATCTTTGTAATTAATCATTTGACTTAACCTATTTGTGCATACATTATAATTTTCTATATCAGTAGTCCTAGACGCAGCGGAGGCGGCAAAAAAAAAAATATATATTTATATAATAATAAAAACAATTTGTCGTTCATAAATTAGGTAGGTTAAGTTAGAAAAGGTCGTTTTCGCTTACTGACTAAACTTAGGGCTATAACTTGAGGGAGCGACAGGTAGGGGTTAGGTAAGCAGCACGGTTAACGCGTCGAGGAATCGGGTTAGATCGCTCTGACGAAGCTGGATGATCGACGGCTCGAAGAAGTCCTGCAAAATGCTGGTCTTGCTCTTCTGCGCCGCCTGATCGAAGGCCTTGCCAAAGAAGTTCTTGGGTGAATCCTCGCGCACCGGCGCGATGCCGACCAGCAGGCACATGCCCTGTGCGGCATCAAGGGGGCAGGAGGCGATCAAGGGCAGATCGGGGGCTTGACGTAGCCGCGTCGTGACCACATGACCGTGCAGCACAAATTTGGCTAACAATGCCAAGGCATATGGATATGAGAAGAAGGCATGCTCCTCCTGAAGTACATAGTAGAAAAAGGATCCTGTCGAGTGGACCTGATGGGCTTCCAGGCAGCTCTGCACCTGGCGAAATATGGCCGCATGCAGCAGCTTGGCATTATCAATGCCCGCAATGAGTAGCTGCTTGTGTTGGCGCGACAAGGCGTCCGAGGCCTCCATGAAGCAATCCTCCGGCGTTTTGTGCTTCTTAATCGACTGGAGTATGGCCAGCAGGGAATACACATAGTCGGCGGCAGCATAGCGACTGCGATAGCCGTAGCTTAAAACAAATGTGCCGTAGACAATATCCGGTATGCCGTATTTCTCGGCAAGCTGTTCCACCATGGAGTAAAATTCCTTGCGCAAAACCAGGTCCATGGCGCTATACGTTTGGCGGGCATGCACCAGCGGCAGACCCATCTCCACGAGTAGCTCATGCAGACGCTTCTCACCACGCAAGGTCCACAGCTTCAGCTGGCAGGCGGCGTAGCGGGAATAACTGGTGGGATAAGGAAGGAATTAGAGCCCGTAGAGAAGAGATATCGTCTCTTTACTCACCGCATGGACTCGGTGACGGTCCAGTGTCTGTAGAGCACCAAATGCAGATCATTCTCGAAGCTAATCTTGGAGGCACTCATGGTATGCTGATCGTTGGTCTTGTTGGTCAGTCGGGATACGTGTGATTGTATTTGCTCCAGTTCCAGTGTGTAGGCGCCACTTTCGATCTTACCCAACAGCAGCTGCTCACTGATGCCCACTATGGCCCACCACAACAGATCCATGTTGTCCTTCGACAGTTTCCAGGCGAGCTCAAAGATGAGCAGAGCCGTCGAACGGCCATAATAGCTGAATTGCGTATAATCGAACATGATACGATCCCGTTCCAGCTCCCATTGTCGACGCGCCCGTTGCCGCATGACACGCTGTTCGTGCCTTTCCAAGCGGCTGAGCTTGGGAGCACGCTGCCGCGGCTGCCGCTCACTGTCCTGATCGGCATCATCTGATTCTCCAGCACCGCTGTCTGCGCCCTCACCCTCTTCCTCGTCCTCATCGTCGTCATCATCATCGTCACCATCGGAGTCATAAAATATGGTCTCAAACGTGGGTATATTCTCCTCCAGCGCCGGATCACCCAAGATGCACACCTGGCGATCACTGTAAACATTGCAAACGTCCAGCGGCCGATGCGAATCGCATATGAAAAAGGTCACATCCTCCGCCGGCTGCAGCAGCTCCACAATGTCCACGCAGCCGCCGCAGTTGACCAGCAGCACGTACTTCACATCGCCCTGGTGCTCCGAGTAGGCGCGCCGCAATCCCGTTACGCCCATGATGGGCACCACCGTGTAGAGCATGTGATCATATTTGAACAGGGACTGCAGTATCTTGCTGGCGCAGATCGCGTCCACATCGTAGTTGACTATGATCAGGATCCGCTTGCCGATGAGTTGCGTATAGAAGTCATTCTTCAGATCTTGTATGAACATTTTCTCGGCACAAAGAGACGACGAGACGACGCACAAACAACAACAAAATTGGTTAACAAAAAAAATATCTCTCTCTCACGCAATTGTTTTTGTTGTGATTACTGCTTGACGCCCAACGCGCGTTGCATTTTGCCGGATTCGCTCCTGATTGCACTTTCTAATGGAGGATCTATCGAATCTTTGTTGTCTGCATGCTCCTCCAGCTGCGGGGATCGAATTAAGGCGGGAAATCGACAGCTGTTCGGCGGCATGTTTTACTGTGAACGTCCAAAGACAGTGTCGCGTGTTCAGCTATCGATTGCTGTCGCGATAGACACTTATCGATAATCAGTTGGGAATTGGCGCAATAAGCAGAATTTGAATTTTTATTAAATTGTATTTTTAAATACTCGGTGGTCCAGTGGATAGCGCACTGTCCCGCCAAACAAGTGGTGCGAGGTTCGAGTCTCGCTTATGCCTTTAGGCATGACCCTCCTAGAAAAACTAGGTTGTGGCGTAGGATTTGAAATCCACCCACATAAAAAT
>JBANCY010000123.1:52372-62429 GCA_037040045.1 Phorticella flavipennis | reverse complement strand
AATATTACGACTATGACGACTTCTCCGCTTCCGATAATGCGATTGATCCGCATCGTTATGCACGTGCTGCCGAAGAGATCGCTTGTACGGAAGGAAAGGTGATTGATTCGTGGATAAATGAGCAGATCTTGAGGAATGCGAAACTCACCCGATTCAATCAGCGTTTACTCGAAATCATACATATTGTCACTGGCAATGGTTCGTCTTTGGAACAGCACTGCTGTTTCTATGAGACGAACGCCATGAATAACATATTTGCCAGCGTTAACAATATTGCCGAAAAGATTGACGTCGCAGTCGGCGAGCCGCTGCAGAGGATTGGTGAGATGGGCCACGATTTGGATAGCCTCTTGGCGCGCATGCGGCTGCTTGCCAAAAATAGTATGAAAATCTGTTGTGATTTCTTGTCTGGAGAACTGAAAAAAACGGACGAGTATTTTCTAAGTCAATTGAATAGCTTGCAACTGAAGTTTAACGAAGCCCTCGCGGAAACAAAGCGGCAAGAGGCGGAACTCAAGGCCAAGATGGATCAGCTCGAGAAATTGGTAAATGAGATGCACAATCGCATAGATAAGACGGACAACAAGCAAAGGGACATAGATGCAGTTATTTTGGAAGCTAAGAAATGCTGCAAGGATTTGGAGTCAACTGTGAATGATCTGAAAAAGGATATCGAGGCAGCCAAAGATGAGTTCCAAAGCAAACTCAAAGAGCACGAGAAGACGCTATCAGACATAGGAAAGAAACAGAATGACCAAGATAGCACCATAAAGGACATACAAATCGAGCTGAAAAAGAGCGACGATGACATGCAGAAAACTATGCAGAACTGCGATAAGAACTGCGGCACAACCTTGGGGACTGCTGGCAGTGGACAAGGAAATACCAATGATATTCAGAGAGAAATCGAGAAACTTGCGGACCAAATTAAAAAGCTGACCAACGACGTGGGTAATTTACAGAATGTGGAGGCAAACCTGGCAAAATGTCAGCAGCTCAAGGCACAGCTGGAAGAGCTGGAAAGGAAATTGAATGAACTAACGGCTCAAGCTGCGACAGGTTCTTGCCCGCCGCCTGATTCCACACTCCAGGACAGGTTGCAAGCAGAGATCGAGCGGGCAAAGGGCACTTGCCGCAACATCGCCGACCTGACCCGGGATAATGAGAAGTTCAATCAAAAACTTATTGAGCTGAACAACAGCTACACAAACAACATAGGCGATCTGGATGATAATATACGTTATATCGCAAATCGGCTGAACGACGGCTTGGACAGACTAAAGGATCAAAATGCGCAAATACAAAACGGAAACAGAGACTATAAACTGGAGTTAAACAAAATTTTTGACCGCCTGAAGGATTTGGATTATAATCTGGGCAAAACTAACGATGATTTAAGCGCTGTGAGTTCCAAACTCGATGGTCACAGCATTAAACTCAATGATCTTAAGCCCTCTTTACATGCGAAATACGAGAAACTGTGGGATCAGATTCTAGAACGTAGGAAAGCCTCTGAAGATTTCAAATGGAAAGCGGATCAGAAATTTGAGGAACTGGAGGCATTGCTCTATAAAGTTGAAGATGCGAGGCAACAGTTTCCATTTGATCGCATGGAACGTTTGGAAAATCTTCATGATAAACTGCGTAAAGACTTGGATAAGGGCTTACAGCTGGAGCCACGCATTAAGGATCTCGAGAATATGCTAAGAGATGCACTTGATAAATTGAAACAAAAACAAGCCCAAATGGACGAGTGTGCCAGGAAGTGCGAAGAGTTGGAAAAAATGGATAACATTATCGAACGCATCGACGAATTGGAAAGAAGACTGAAAACAGCCACAACCCAAAAACCATAAGAATTAAAAAAAAAAAACACTACAAAAACACAGTCGGCCATGGGAGGTATTCATAACTCTCCTTGGCCGCCAAATATGGTTTTATAATTCAGACTCTGTCAAACTATTCCAATATAAAAATCTGCAATTGGAGTCAAGTGTCCCGCATTGGGGCAGGTTGTGCAGAACAATCATATTGTTAGCCATAATTTCCGAAATTTTGTTAATTCTTAGCCCATTTTATGCTTCCCAATTATTCGACAACAAAACCCACTCACACCCTGGCAGATCAGAGACCGAAACGAAAGCTTAAAGCATTACCAAAAACTAAATAAATAATATAATACAAAACTACTAAAGTTTTAGCCCTTTTATTTTCACCAACATGCTAATGACATAATGGGCCTACTTCAGAAACCAGACCAGCTCCCTCCGCCTCCAGCAAAAACAAAAAAAGCGAGAGACCAACCGGCGGGCGAGCTGTCCTGGGCCTTTGCGTGTCTGCGCCGTGTGGCAACAACTGAGGCAAAAAGCACCAAAGGGATATTTTCCAAGCATTTGCTGGGAAATGCTGAACTGTCGGATAACCTATGATTTAGGTCTGACTGTCGAAGATATATTATACAACTCTTTAGGAGAGCATATAGATTTTTAGCTGGATCTATCAATAGAATAGGCATGGCTGAAACATATATACCCAATGCCAGCGAATTGCAGGGTGCATCAGCATATTATATAGTCATAGGCAGACGTAAATATATGGCAGTCACTGTGTCAGGAAGTTGACTAAAAGACCGTTAAATGAAAATCAACACGAACCATGTTTTCTGTATAAATCAACTGGTTGCGTTACGGACGATATTCCCATGAATGCATTTGTATGCAGATATGAATCTAACTCCACATAGAATACATTGACTACATCTGTTCCGGTTGTTTCGACCCCGCACTTTTGACTTTTGCGTTGACATGACGTTTGTCGGGCACCGCCAGCAAATTACACTGTGCTACAAAGTTGTGCCAGTAAAAGGCGAAAGTTCTATGTATTTTTTATAGAGCATGGTTACACATGACATGGTCCTATCAGAACTTGTGGAGCAGCCCTCGCTTGCTTTGAGCACACACCACTTTGTTAATTCTGTAGCACAGTGTCAATCCACGAAATGAATTTCATTTGTAGCCATACTTTAAGGACTGCTCCCGGGAAACTCCCATGGAACTGCTCCGTTTTTCGGGACAAAGCACGCCAATGTTGTAGCTTTTGGTTGGTCCTACGCTTCCCTGTTGATTTGCATAGCACGTGCCAGCGCGCCCAGGAATCGCCTTCGCCTTCCTCCGGCGCCCAGGCAGTCTGACATTTAGCATATTTGCGTTTTGTGGCAGCCAGTTGCAGGCGTCGCGTCAGGGTAAGGGCCCGGTTAGGCGAAGGGCTGGGAATGCTCATATAAATCCAATTCCGCATTACATGCTGCCGTGCCCAACTTATTAAACGTTGTCGCTGTCCCAATTTAGCGAATGCGAACTCTTGCCATAAGAACACCCACGCCATGATGTTCCTGTGCCACTTTTGGTGCCCTCCACTGGGGCAGCTACCATAATGCAATGTTGATAAAAACCCGGGCTGGCAGTGCCACTGGCTCGCATAATGGCAGCCATGCCCAACGGGCTCGCACGTCTCGTAATCGTCGAGCAGCTGCTTAAAATCGAGCGGCAGGTGAGTTTCCGGTTCCAAGCAGGCTCTGCTTTCCTTTCCGTTGTCATCCGTAACAAATCTCGAGTCCAGAATTAAAATCTGTTTCGCATTGTGAGGAGAATAACAAAAAGTATTAAAATTTTAAGTGTTGCATTGAACCACATTCTATTGGATTTCCTTTTATCTCTTTCGCTTTTTACGCATTGCCATGCAATCCTCAAAATCGAAACGCACCAAGACCAAGGCGGGCCCGGCCTTCAAATCGAACGCAAACACAGCGACACCAGCTCCCCCCCGACGGCTTGTTATACCGCGTCCGGATGTGTTACACACGTATCTTGAATACAACCAGATTAATCAGTATTTGGAGTACATAGTCAATCGCTATCCTCACTTCGCTAAACTCCACACTCTGGGGACAACATATGAGAAACGCGAGGTGCGCGCCCTCGAAATCAACTGGAATAATGCCGATAACACCGAGCTGCCCGACACAATGCGGATGCGCGTGGCCAAGCATGCCGTATTGCGGAAAGGCAACGAACAGGATGGTCCCGTCCCCCTGCCCGGAGAGATGAATCGCAATATTATCTTCATCGAAGCGGGCACCCATGCCCGTGAGTGGATAACAGTTAGCACCTGCCTCAACTGCATTTACCAGCTAACGGAACGATACACCCGGAATATCGAGGTGCTACGAAATCTGCGGTTCATTATCGTGCCACTGGTCAATCCTGATGGCTACGAGTACTCGCGACTTAAGGTGAGGATTTAGGAAATTATAGCATTATTAGGTTTAGATTAATCTTCTCCCAAAAATGACGTAACTAATTTCACGAATCCTCTGAAATTCTCATTCGCATAGAATCGTAACTGGCGCAAGAATCGAAGACCCCACAAGGCGTCCAAAGTTGTGGGTACTGACTGTAATCGAAACTATGACATCTTTTGGGAGAGCGGACCCACAAAAACCAGTCGAAATACCTTCAAGGGAGAGCGGCCATTCTCCGAGCCAGAAACTCGTGCCATGCGTAGCATATTGGATAGGTTGGCTCCGAATTTATTGTTCTTTTTGTCACTACACTCATACGGCCAGAGCATCATGTATCCTTGGGGCTACAGTCGAGAGCCCCCGTTTCATTGGCGCGAATTGCACACTCTGGCAACGACAGGTCGATCTGCTATCAAGTCCTACAATGGTCGGGAGTACCGAACGGGCACCATTAGCTGCCTGACCAAGCGCACTATTGCTGGTTCCGTTGTGGACTATGTTTACGGTGTACTGAAAGCTCCTTTGGCCCTGGTCATGGAGCTGCCATCGAGAGAGCTTGGCTTCCAGCCGCCTGTCGAAATGATCAGTCAGATTGGCCACGAGAGTTGGTTTGGCATACGAGAGATGTGCAAGAGCGCCTTCGACTTACGACAGCGAATTAACCGTGACAGTGAACCATCGGCGCCAAGGCCTCCACCGCCGACCAAAGATCCAGCTGCCGGTGACAGTGCGTCGGCGAACAGTGGAGAGGACAAGAAAACGACGCCACGTAAGAAGCGTCCAAAGCGAGTTAAGCCATCCTTGCTCGCACAGCACGAAGAAATTCTGGAGTTGCAGAAACGACACAAGGTGGCCAAAACAAAGAATCCTAAAAGAGCTCAGACGGCACCACTGGCCACACGCGGTGGACATGGCGATGGACCTGTGTTTTAGTCAGAACGGTGCCATCAGCCTCAAATTTTATATTATGCGTGCGTGTTCTGTACTGTAAATTAAAGTCTTTTCAAATTGGTTGGGATTGGTCCCAGAGTTTATTCCATTTTTCTCGCCTCTCCTCTGTTTTGTTGGTTTTTAAAATGTGTAAATCAAGTAAGGAATATCCCATATCAAGCTATGCTAGTGCGATCGGGTTCGGGGTTGGTTAAAGGTTTCTTAAATACTAGTACAACAGTTTAGTCCGCTGAGATTTTCACTTTCCCTCAAACAGCGGCATGCGAGGCGCTGCGTATTTCTGGCGCAACTTCTCGTACACCTTGCGATCCTGTAAAGAAAATTCAAATTTGGAGTGTGAATGGAGGGCATATATATAAAGATTGTCATTATCTCCCACCTGATCGCTAACTGAGGGACGCAGCTGCTTCAAAGCTTCCTCGAAATGCTGTTTGCGCACGCACAAATCTTCAAGATTCGAATCACCATTGTTTAACGCCTGCCGCAACGCGAACATCGAAGCTTGCTTAACAAGTCCGGCCAAGTCGGCACCTGTGTAACCATCGGTTTTGGCGGCCAAATAGTTTAGGTCCACATCCTCGGCCAACACAGGGCGTTTGCCATTCTATAAAATTCCAAAAAATAAATTGTGAAACCAAGATACTCCATAGTCTATCAGACTTTACCTTAGTTGTGGCTCGCAATATGTCAGCACGTTCCATCAGCTGTGGCAAGCCTACGTAAAGTATGGTATCCAGTCGACCCGGACGCAATATGGCCGGGTCAATAATGTCCGGTCGATTGGTGGCCGCCAGTATATAAACACCTTTCCGTTCCTCAACGCCATCCATTTCGGTCAGCAGTTGATTCACGATGCGTGTGCCAGAATTGTTGCCATCACCTCCATCCGAACGCTTGGGACACAACGAATCAAACTCATCGAAGAAGATAACGCAGGGTGATGAATTCCTGGCACGCTGGAAGCAGGCGCGGACCGCACGCTCGCTTTCACCAACATACTGTAAATGAAAACCGAAACATTTTCAAGCTCACGTCCCTATATAATGGGTGATTCCCTTACCATATTCATCAATTCGGGTCCCTTCACAGAAATAAAATTGATGCCAGCCTCATTGGCAATGGCTTTGGCTAACAGTGTCTTGCCGCAACCCGGCGGACCACAGAGCAAGACACCCGACGGTGCCTCTAGTCCCAGGCGGGAGAGCATTTCCGGATACTTCACGGGTGCCAGCACAGCCAACTTAAGCTCTTCGCGTATATCATGCAGTGAGCCAATATCATCCCAAGTGGTGTCGGGCACAGTGATAAAGCCTTCACGTTTGGCTGATGGCTGCATGACTTTAATGGCAGCCTCAAAGTCTTCCAATGTAAGGCAGAAATTTGGATCGGCAAATTCCTCGGGTGGATTATCCAAGAAATTTGTCAATTCAGCCAAAGTTGGCTCGTAAAAAGCATCATCTGGCTTGGCTTGCTCAACAGGCTTGGGTTGCTCAACAGGCTTGGGTTGCTCAACGGGCTTGGGTTGCTCCGCGGGCTTGGGTTGCTCAACGGCCTTGGGTTGCTCAACGGGCTTGGATTGCTCAACGGGCTTGGGTTGCTCCACAGGCTTGGGTTGCTCCACAGGCTTGGGTTCTTTCGATTCAATGTTTGCATCGGACTTAACGTTCGCATTGGACTCACTCTTCGCCTTATCCACGATGCCATCCACTTCCATAGGTACATCGCTTGATTTAGATGCCGTGGTCCCATTGGCTTCTGTTTCGGCTTCTGCGGGTTTATCACTCGTTGTGTTCTCCTTTTGTTGGTCTGCATCCTGTGCATCAGCCCTTTCCTCGTTAGGCTCATCATCATCCAGTGTGACCGTCGTCATGTTCAGTTCACTGGCCAGATGCAGTTCACGGAACTTTTTCATGGATCTACGCTTAACTGCAATTGTTGCAGCTCGCGAGACCAAGGCCAAAAGATCGGCGCCAACATAACCCGGTGTCAATTCGGCAATTTTGTCAAAATTAAGTTTGGGATCGATTGACAATCCCTCGCACTGTATGCGTAAAATTTCACGGCGTTCCTTACGCGACGGAATATGTATAGCAATCTCATGGTCAAAACGACCAATACGGCGTACGCCTGGATCAAGTGTGTCGGGGCGTGTGGTGGCGCCAATAACGACAACAGATTGTCCAAATTCGGTGGCCTTCAACTGATCCAAGCTGGTAATGAGCTGAGAAACCATGCGACGCTCCATATCTTTGGCAGCCCATTGGCGATTACCAGCAATCGCATCAATTTCATCAATAAAAAGCACGCAGGGCGAGCTGTCTATGGCCTGATCAAAGACATCGCGAATGCGCTCCTCGGATTCACCCGAAATGCCGCCGATCAACTCGGTCGCTGGCACCTCAAGCATGGGCATTTTTAATTGCTGTAGGGAATATAGTCACATATTATAGACAATATCTTATCGGATAAAATACTTATACTTACACCAGCAATAGCACGAGCCAAATATGTTTTGCCACAACCGGGTGGTCCATGAAGCAGAAGTCCTCGTGAGGGCAACAAACCCAGTTGAAAGTAAAACTCTGGCGACTTAATGTGAATGAGCATCTCGCAGAGTTCCTTGAGTGTGGCATCCATGCCACCAATGTCACGGAAACTCTCCGTGGCTCGAGTCACCTCCAGTTCCTTCTTATATTTGCGCACACGCACAGGAGTGCGTTCACGGAAATCTCGTTGGTGCTGCTGGAATTGCTGCTGCTGCTGTTGTTGTTGATATGATTGTGGAGCTCCATGAGCATGGTGATGATCCTTGCGAGGACCAGCATCGCCTTTGCCTTTGCCAGAGCCAACAGAAACTGCTACAATTAGAACAATTTTATATAAATTCAAACCCCCATTATGCTCAAAGACTCACGTTTCTTGGCAGGAGGTGGTCCCGTTGATGAATGTACGGTAATATTGGTAGCTGAAGATGAAATATAATTATAAACATTTGTGTCAAGTAATATTTCCTTTAAACTTGCCTCTCTTGCTGAGTGATGCCGTGGTCAAAGGCGATACCTCCAAGAGGCGCTTCAGTCCCTTAGGTGCATTTGAATCGGCTGGCACCGGAGCAGCTCCATTTGATGGGTTAGTAGAGGGTTCGTCATCATTCTCATCACCGCTGGAAATATCAATGGGCTCAGAGCTGGGTTTTGAAGCAACCGGCTTTTTGGGTTGTGAACTGGGGTTATATAAGCCTTGCATCATGTTATTCATAATGCTCTTGTTCGGCGTTTCCTGTTCTTCAGGTAAAGAATCTTCCTCGTCTGAGCTGCTTGGCTTATCCAAATTGTAGCTCTCCGAAATAATAGTAAATGCTGCAAAGATATTACAAATTAATGGGATTTAAATGTGTGTGTGGAAGGGCCCAAGGCTCATGTGGCTGGGACTACACTAACTTCTAGTAATTCAATTAAAACTAATCAAGTTTAAGATCTATTAGAAACATGCCTTGCCATTTGGACTAACATAGATGAGGCCTAAAGACAAATTATATGTTTACGGTGCACGGGTCGCAATATCTTATTGTTAGATCAGACAATATGTTCTGAAAATCTTTACCGCATGGTCCACAGTAATTATAATACTTAGTGATAACAATCGGTTCTAATTTCGCTCCGTGTGGGGTTCGTCATGCGCAGAGGCGCTTGTAATATTTACCTATTACTTTTTACTTTTCCCACTCACCTTGGTGCACCAGTTGTCTGAAAGGTCCGTATTTACGTCGAGAATATTCAGGATATTTGCGCATTAACTCTTTGGTCATCTGCCCCACATCCAAATATGTCTCGTGGATGTGCTCTTCGAGATACTGCAATGGTGAACAGGAAAACAAATCTTAAAAATCGTTCTCAAATTGTCAAACTCTAACCTTGCTTTTGCTTTCAATTGTCTTTTTATTTTTTATTCTTTTCTCATATTGCGATTGGCAATCGACTCGGCGATTCGGCGTGCCGGCAACCTCTTCTAGGGTCCATTGGGTACTGGGCATTAGTTACCTGTTGGACTCGGCTGGTAATTTGGTGATCGTGCAGTAACGGCTTCGCCTTCTTCATATTCTGTGTGGACGAACGGAAAAGCAACAAATATCCACACGGGAACAACTTCGCGATGCCCGCACAAAACACTACACCGACGCCGAGAAAGGAAAAAGAAGCGGGAACGCGCAATCACAATGTGGCGTCGACAAACGGTATTTTTAGCTATCAAAATCAGCTCCGCTCTAGGCACAGTCAGCTGTCAACTGGGTATCGATGTGCTTTTTCTGTCGTTAATCGATAACATCTTAGTAGACCGTTAAATTTGAATTTTGAAATTTGCTTTTGCATAGACCCTAACCCTGGCGTAGGACTTTAAATCCACCCATTTTTAAAAAATAAATATTCAATGAAAAAAGCAAAAGCCTCGGTTGAGGAAGATGCTTCCGGCTGTGACCCGATAGGGTTGTCCTATAGCCCTATAATAATAATAATAATAGACCCTAACCGAACTTTCTGTTCAGTTGAGCATTTTAGAGAACTCTCCCGCAAAACAAGAGGCTAGGGTGTGGCGTAGGATTTGAAACGAGCTTGTTATGGAAGATATTTGCTTGTTTTGTTTTCAGGGTCTAAGCGAAGTTCTGCTCACAGACTTTTGGAACTTTTCGTATCCCAGATATCTCTTTTAAATGAGCGCTGGACAACAGCAGAGATGTTTTAATGTCTCTGTGACTCCATATACTTTTATCAGTTTTCAACGAATCCAAGTTGGATGGTTACAATAGTG
>JBANCY010000122.1:0-69102 GCA_037040045.1 Phorticella flavipennis | reverse complement strand
GTGTGTGTGTGTGTGTATGTAACGGTATTAAGCGATTCTGCCTGTATTGCACTGTTGGGATCAGGGTATCTCGTAGTTGAGCTCACTCGACTAGAGCTTTCTTACTTGTTTTTTTATCATATTTATCAGCCACATGGTAAATATATGCTATATGATATGATATAGTGGTCCAATCCAGCCGGTTTCGAAAAATGTGTAAAGGTTTTACAAAAGAAAGCAATGTGTCAAAATTTCATAACGATCTCCCAGAAACTGATGGTCTACAGAGAGTCGGACGAACGGATAGATAGTTAAACCGTTAGACATACATGGCCCAAAGGACTTATTTTCCTCCTGACCATTTTGGAATTAAGTTTTGGGTTCTGTGACGCTTTTATCTGTGTAGAATGCACGATATATACGCTTTACAGCGCATTTTATAGTCTACTATATTATTTTTTTTACCACATTCATTTTCTTTTTTGGACTTGTTTTTCCATTGTCGGCACTTTTGTTTTTGATGTTTCCGTTTCTTGGCGCAAAATCATGAAAATCTTTTGGCATGAATGATGCGCCGCGGAGTGATTTGAAGTCGCGCTTTTGAGATTTTGACATTCAAATTTTGGACAAGAAAAGGGAAAAATTTGGTATCGTTAATGGCCGTTAAATGTGTAAAATCTGCGAACTCATAATTAACACATTTAGCTATATGTTCTCCCTACCAAAATATCTATACTTAAGTGATTAGTAAGAGGCTAAAACATAGCTTAGTCGAGTTCGTTACAGGCGGCGACTTTTTGAGGAAGATGGTTTAAATAGAGATTGAAATTTGTACTTTTGGGTTTGGGAAATATGGCATATGTTTTATAATAAATCTTGTAAATATACGTATAAAGTTTTCTTTGCAAAAATGTTAGAAAACATGAGATTTTGGATAAAATTTATATGCGCTGAACTCCTTAGATTAAGAGAACCTTAGCGCTCGGTGTTCGGAAATCAAATTAAAGAAAAACATGCTTAGTAATGTGGTTTTATGTAAATAAACTTTAAGATATTGAAGAATAGAGAAAATATTCTCAAAATTTGTGCTGAAAAAGTTAAGACAATGTTTTACCATTTATTTTTAAAGTTTTTCAACAAGTGATTTATGGTTTAAGCTAAAATTTAAGAAGCGAAACTTTTATGTAGAAGGATTGGATAAGATTTATAAATTTAAGAAGTAAATACATAAATATATGTGTGAATTATTTAATATATAGTAGATAGACAAACAGACAGACAGATGGATCGATATAAGTATATGATCCATTCGATTTCTTTATGTCTCTATGAAGGGTATACAATGATAACTACTGGATTGAAACGGTTATGCGCAAACTACTTTTAAAATTTGGATACATAGAACGATATGGATAGGTAAGTCAATATTGACTTCTCGGCTAAACACTTACTTCAGCTTCTTCTATATCCTATAATATATAGTCTTGTTCATTTCCTAGTTTGGCGATTGTAATGAAACTTTAACTCTCTCAATTTTTTGGTCGTCTGACTTTCTTCACAGTATTTAAAGGTAGAACAATCTCAAAACCTTAAGATAAATATCTTTTCTGAGCTTTAACAGGATCTCGAAATATCAAATAATTAAAAGTTTTATGAATAGGACATGCAAATATTAACAAATTGTTGGGATAGATTGGTAAATACTTCATTTGAAATAAATTTTGGACAGAAAATCGGTGGTAATAGTTTGAAAATCACATTTAAAGCGAATAAAGGAAGGAAGAAGGAAGGAATTTAACCAGGAAATATAATGTGGAAATGTCATAATATTTTGCATGCCCACTCAATAGGCCTAGGGCTATAACATATCCAAATTTCAGCCAAATTGGTGACCCCAAACGCAGTGGTGTCTCCTTGTTAGAAATATTATGTTTCTGAAAATTTCATTACCACCGGACATTAGCTTTAAATGATATTCAAGAATTGATCTGGGTATAGGGTATAACGCAGTGGAGCTCCCTTGATCAGAGGTCTACCAATTGTTTTTATATATGATTATACCTCTTGTCTGGCGGAACAGTGCGCTAACCACCATTCACCTTGGCCCCATGTATATATTATCAGGTTTCTACAATTTTCTTCAATTACCCTAGTTCAAGGGGCCAATCGGCATGACGCTCCTAGAAAAACTTGGTTGTGGAGTAGGATTTGAAGGAAGTTCGAAATAAAGGGAAAAAAGTGCTTCAGGCTGTGACCCGTTAGAGTTGTTATAGCAACGTTTCGTTTCAGTAATAGTTTTCATAAATAGTTTAATATAATATTAACAAAAAATGAACTAACAAACGAAGATCCCTACAGGATGGTAAGGAAGGACCTGAGAGTTAACCCAAGTTTAGCGCTTAGGAACAGATGAGTTTAACCTATAAAATTTGATGTAGAAATTTGAAACTAATGACCCTTGAAAGAAATAAGTTTTATATGAAGTCATTCCCCCCTGAAGTCCGATGCTAAACCATGCTAACCCAGTGAACTGACTTGCCAGAACACTTGCCCCATGTTGTGGGCAACCTTTTCGAAGTTATCTCTTTGTGCAAGTCAAAGTCTTGTCAAATTGTACAAAATTAGCATCGAATACCCTTTCGGAGATGAGAGAGAGATCGTGACAATCGATGACTGGCGGAGGAGGGTGCGGCAGTGGGCGTGGCCCCAAGTTGGGGATTGTGTCACGTGCACTGATTTTCGGGCTGACAATGGGAACTTGTCAAAGTGCTGTCACAACAACTCATCATTGGATTGTTTATTGTTCTTGTTGTTCTTGTTGTTGTTCTCGATATTGTCCCTATTGTTGTTCTTTTTGTTGTTCTTGTTGTTGTTTCTGTTGTTGTTTCTGTTGTTGTATTTTTTTTAATTAGCCTCCGTGACATTTTTATGAGCTGTTGAAGGGTTGCCGTTGCTTTTTCTCAATTTTGATGGGTTGTTTTTTCTCCGTTTTGTTGCTTTGCTGCTCCTCCGCTGACGGCGCAATAAAAACTAATTAAATAGCAGCAGCTTTGGGAGACGGACGACAAGTTGTCCTCGTCGTCGGAACTTGCAACACCCGCAACCGGCAACCGGCAACCGGCAGCGCCACCTTGCAGCAGCCCGCAAAACAAGAACATTTTGAGGCACCTCCTCGGGCTCCCCCCGAGCAACAGCTCGATGTTATTTGATGGCCCGTTTGTCTGTTTGTTTATTGCTCGTCGGCGGTTGTGTCGCCCAACGCCCCCACCGACCGTGTTCCACTGTTCCACTGTGCACCCCAAGCCAACAGCACCACCGCCACCAACACCGCCACCGCCACCACCACCAGTGCTGCCGCCACCGCAATTGCCTCCTGCCAGCGCCTTGTACTACTCCCCTTTTAGCGCGTGCACTCTTACAGGGTATGCTTGTTGCTGTTGTTGTTGTGGTTGTTGTTGTTGTCAACGGCATGGGCCACGCCTTTTTTGCGTTAATTTCATTGGGGGGGAATCGCAGCGCTATTCCCTAAGCAAACCTCAAGCTAGGCCAAAACAAAAACCCAACCCAGCCCAATATCAGCCCAGCCCAACCCAATCCAGCTAAAACCAAGCCAATTCGAACCCAATCCAAGCGCATCTACCTTCCCCCTCCTCCTCCTCCTCCTCCACCTCCACCTCCATATCCCCCTCTATCCACTGTCAGGCTATGTTAGCTGATTCCTGCCCGGGATTGTTTGTAACGCTTTTTATTTTGTCATTGTCATCGACGGAGTCAGCATTGTCTGCTGATTATTTCTTTATTGGATTTTTTATTTCCCTGTTTATACAATATTATGCTTAACCAGCAGTTGGGGGGAGCTCGAAAAAAGTGGAAAAGTGGAAAAAAGTTGGGGAAAATGTCAAGTTTTAGACGCAGTTTTCTCAGAACTAATTGGAAATTAAATCGAGCAAAAGCAAAAGTTTTTTTGCTTCAGTAAAAAATTGAGAATTTTTAATGGAATTTGAAGTTTTCATAGGTTTTTAGGGACTTATTTTACGTATCATTATTATTATATGACCATAACAATCATATCGGTTCCAGGCCTGAAGCACTTTTATCCTTAATTCTGCTTCCTCACTGAAGAGCTTTTATTTTACGTGGATGGATTTCAAATCCTACGCCACAACCTAGTTTTTCTAGGAGGGTCATGCCTATCGGACTCGATCTCGCACCTCTTATTTGGTGGGACAGAGCGCTATCCACTGTTCGACCAAGGACCCAAACTATTTCTTTTACATATAATATTGAAATATGTACTTAAAATGTCCTCATTAGTTTTATGCTTCAGAGGATATATGTCTTGGCAATTATTATCGTCCATCTCTATAAGTTGGTATAAGGCATTATCTCTTGTTTTGTCATATTAAAAATATATAAAATAAGTGAGAGAGTACTATTTTCAGCTTAGGATAGACTTGGGATGATGTAGGGCGATATATCTATGTAAAAACGAACAATTGGACGCAATTTTTTTCATATCTTATAAACGACAGTCCCCAATTTGCCTGCTTAAGAAATTGTTTAAAACGTTAGAGAAGAAAAAGATGAAAATATGAAATGATTGGCGAACTTAGCATAACTTCCGTCTTTATTAATGAATCCTTAACAAATTTGGTATAACTATAGATAATAAAGGAACCTTAGATTTTGTAAAATTTCATGTCTTCAGTATAAAAACTATAGCGAATATGGCAAATCTGGACTTGCTATGTATGTGTTCTGAAACGCACGGAGCCTCTCAATTAAAAAAGAAGGCTTTGTACCAAGATCTATTACGATATTTAAGAAAATAAGGAACAACAGGTTAACAGACAGGCAGATGTACAGACACGCCAATCTATTCGAGTGCTTCTCACCTTCTGATTCACCTGGGGATAAATTTTGAAGGCCTATGACGAATGCTTTACAATGCAAGGAACCCAAAGTGAATATATTATTTTCTTCGCAATGATCCTACACATCGGATCCGGAAATGGAAACATTCCACCATCTTTTTCAACAATTTTCTTACAAAGTAACCAAATGGATATGCGATAACGACTAAGCCCCCAAATCATGAGTCGAATCCCCCCAATATTTGGGTTGTTAGAGCTGCCCGACCGGGCAATTTGAAAGTCACTCGAAACGAATTTTCGGTCTTCTCGTTTTCATTCCATTTGTCCGCATACGTTCCCGGTTGGCATTACATTTTTCATGTATATATAAACAATTTTTGCTTTTTTCTTAACATTTTTCCGCTGCTGATCGTATGACAAGATAATGCCCAAGATATATGCGCCTTGTCAGACAACAAAAGCAAACTACAAAACAACATGCAACAATAACGAGTGCAAAATACAATGCGAAAAACGAGAAAAAAGTGAAAAAAAAAACAAGAAATACTAATAAAAATTATTTCAGAAAAAAAATGAAATAAAAATCAAGAGAGTCGGGATGCCAACGGCTTACCGAAGATCTTATACACTTGCTATAAGTTGTGGTTCAGAGAGAATCGAATCCTTTGCAAGTCAAACCTCCGACCTTATAAATACGTCTGGTCAATGGCAAATTCTATAGAAGGAAGAAGGAGAAAAAACAGAATATAGGCCTTAACAACCCTATCGGGTCAATACTTGAAGCATTATTTTCCTTTATGTCTGGTTTCCTTCACTGAAGAAGGATTTCAAATCCTACGCCAGAACCTAGTTTTTCTAGGAGAGTTATTTCTACATTGACATGAGCGGGACTCGAACTCGCAACTCTTGTTTGGCGGGATAGTGCGCTATGAACTGGTCTAACGAGGCCCCCAATTTGCATTGATAACTTCCGCATTTATAGGCTGATCCTTTTAAAATTGGGTAGAACAATAGATAATAAAGAAACCTAAGTGCAGAAAAGAACTAAAATTGCATAAATTGTACAAAAACTTAGGATATATGAATCCGATATGATATTGTGGTTCGTTCTATTTCCCACAAATGTGCGGACGAGTTATAGAAAAGGCTCTGTGCGAATTTTCATTTTAATAGCTTAAGGGAGGGCCTCGGTGGACCAGAAACAAGACGTTGTGGGTTCGAGTCCCACTCATGACGAGATCATGACCTTGAAAACTAGGTTGTGGCGACTGATTTGAAGTCCACCCGCGTAAAAGTAAACACCTCTTCTGTGAAGGTAGCAGAAATAAGGACAAATATTGCTTCAGGCTGTGACACGAGGGACAAGTTGGTAAGCAGAGAGATGGACAGATAGATTGACATACAGACGGATATACAGATAGACAGACCTACAACCGGAGAGAGAGGTGAATAGCAAGAGGGACAGACGGATACATAGAAGAAGAGGCCGACGGAGTAAAAAACGAACGAACAAGGCCCATCGATTTTCTTCTTCTGACCTCCTGACCATTCCGGACAGAACTAATGGGTATCTACGACGCTTCCATCTCTGGTTTACAAACTTCAGCATAAAGCCCATATACCATTTGCTTTGAAAAGAGTATGGGAAAAAATTAACGGCTGGAAGGAAGAGTGAGCCACACTTTCGAAGCTGGCCGAGTTGGCAATGGAGGCAAACAAAATAAATTTATTATGAAATAATAAATTTTTTTGTATCTTTCGTTTTCGATTTGTATCGAATGATAATTACAGGTTATGGTGTAAGAAGAAAAATGTTGCGGTTGCCGTTCCCAATCGGTCTGCCTGCTCGGTCTTAGGCCTCTCTCAGCTCAGTTCAGTTCAGTTCAGGTCGGCTCTGTTCGATTTGGCTTGGTTCGACTGGGTCTCCTAGTCCCGACTTTGGAGCGACTTTTTGCCGACTTTTTGGCGTTGTTTAGCATAATAATAAATTGTGTAGACGAAACAAAAAGGCAGCCGTTTAATTCCCGGCAATTCACTGCTCCCCAATGATATTTCTGCAAATTTGATATGCTAAGCCCAAAATAAGTGTCAATTAGTCATGGCAGACAGATTTTGTGGCCGCAAAGACCTGTTCCTAACTCTTTTACAAACCTTTGAAACTTTACAACAATTGTGAATGAATATGGGCTTTTCATTTTTATTGATTTCCCAGTATTATTTTAATTTAGGCCATGCCGGGGCTATAATTAAAGCTTGTTATGCAATTATAAAGCCCGGATTCGGACAGTTGCCAGAAAATCAATAGCCATTTAGGCCCATCATCAACTGGCCGATCGAAATTGCATTGAAGAACTAACAAATTATTACACAAGCTTAGCTCAAGGCCTAAGATATTTCAATTAAATTTTTTTACTCAAATCATCGAATTCTTCTGGCGAAAAAGAAACAAAAAAAGCTCTATATATACATATATTGAACGAAAGGGTAAACTGTCTGGACTTGATGGGGAACCAAGCAACCAGTAGCTGTGCCTGGCTGACGGCCTGGTTGAGCATTTAGTCTAATTATGATAATTTTGCTAAGCGCCTTAAGGTACAATCGATCAATTATAAGACACAGAGGCGAGAGGTACATCCTCTCGTTGATATCCCACTCGCTGGTCGCCAGGTCTCTACAGGTCTCTACAGGTCTCCCGGTCTCCTGGTTCCGTGGTCTCTCCGGTGCGGTCATGCTCACACCTCGCGCAGTTGATTTAAACAATTTGCAAATTCGACATTTCGTCAACATGTTGCTCAACATCTCATCAAAACTATATTAAAATAATAAATAACAATAATTAAGTGAAATGAAGCCTTCAAATCTGCGGCACGGCACGCCGTGGATCCCGGCGAGCGTTGCGTTGCGTTGCGTTGCCTGTGCCCATGCGGCGCACTCGGAGTACTCGCACTTTGCAGGGGCCTCCGACGCTGCTTGGCACCCTTTTCAGCTTAAACACAGGTTTGGGCCACAGCAGCCGCTGCCAGCAACACCCTCAACATGGCCATTTCGTACCCAAACCGAGAACTGGCAACTGCCAACTATCAACTGGCAACTGGCAACTGGCAACTGGGAACTCGGAACTGAGAGCTGAGTGCTAAGAGCTGAGTGCTCAGCCAGCAACCGAGCGAAGCACCGAGTGTGTAATCAAGATAGGTAGTCATTATATAGTAAGCTCGGCTTTAACCTCTGTGTAAAGTATTGTACGACGGACGGGACGATACGATATGTTGGCGTTGATACGCCAATTTTGATAGCTCTATTAGCGAAAAGATTCAATCTAATCGCAAGCATATATTTTCGCGCTAACAACGGCAACCGGGGGACACTTCACGGGCCAAAACAGATGCCATAGATTATACGAGTCGAAATATATGCCAAACAGATGTTGGTTTCACTTGCTTTTGTCTCGTGTTCCGCACAGACGATGCGTCCCAAGAGTCCCGAGTTCGGAGTAGACGTCGGAGTGGGAGTCGGAGCTGGAGTCGAAATCACTGCAATTATTCAATAAGTGTTTATCAATTGTCTATCTGAAGTACGTGCGGCACCTGTAAACTGTCTCAACAGGTAAATATAGGTAATTAATCAGCTTTTTGCAACTAATTGTGACAAACTGAGATTATTGATATTAATCATTTAATTTCAGAAGATTGAACAATTGGAAATAGAGTAGAATTGTCCGACTCAACTTTGCGGTCGAATCCTGGAGTAGGAATGAGGCTGAATCCTCTGAAACGTCGTGGCGAGATTATTAGGAGATGAAGGTTGTTAGGATGATTATTCAGGCTCTTGCTCGATGTTCCGATATCCTCATTCAACCTAGGTATGGGGTGTTATTCATGAACACTTGGAAATAGAGTTTTAATTGTCCGACTCAACTTTGCGGTCGAATCCTGAAGTAGGAAAGATGCTGAATCACCTGAAGTCGTCATGGCGATCTATCAGGCTCCCTATATAGCGCTTGCTCGATGTTCCGATATCCTCATTAATGTTGAATGTTGGCATTATCATGGTACGTTTGAGCATTGGAATTGATCCGGCCAGCCTGAAACTCTTTGGATTATACGCTGATAGCATTAGCTGGCTGTAGACCAAATTTTGAAGTCCCTGAGTTCAGATTCGCGTAAAGATGACCTTGTATTCAGTAGCTTGAGCTTGAAGCTCCTACCGATTTCTCAGTAAAACGTCTTTACCATTTCCTTGACAAGTTTTCCAACCTTGATAATGTCAGGACCACAAGTGAGCTACCTTTCAAGGGTCATCCTCAGGTATTTCTGGTGACATGTGGAAGCCCTCCAATCAAAAGCGAAAATATTATGTGCCGATTTCTCAGAGTTAACTGAGATATTCCGTCTGTCTAGCCACAGGCCTAGTAAATGTATCTGCCTCGGGAATTAGCCAAAGCCGATGGTTAGTTTTCTATTAGGATATAAGCTGCGTAATCCCCATATGTGCCAATATACAATTTCCTATCATAATTATATCATTTCTAAGCTTGTAAATGATTTTAACTGACATCTATATCCCCGCATTACACATTACAAAGTTCCCCAAGGCCTAAAGATGTCGAAAAAACTAAAGACCCATACTTCTAGAAAGAAGTTCGGGATTGCAGCCCCTGCCGCAATTATAAATCTATAGTTCTGAAATCAAAATTAGCATAAAACACTATTTCAAAACTTCCGCAAATGAGTTTCATTTTTCACCCAAAAATCGCCTGAAATCGAGTAAAATTTGAACATGTAAAATGCAAAATGTCCTTTAGGGCAAATTTCAATCGATCATAACTTTGTCAAACCTGCTCCGATTTTGGCTTGTTATACCATTTTGTTCATGATTTTTGAATCCAATTATTCTTTATTCAAATTTTATTTAATTTGCAAAAATAATTTTTTTTCCGAATTTTTTGGATTTTGAGGTAAGGGTCCCCCATGTGTTTTGAAAAAATTTCAAAAAGTAGAAGCTTAAAATTGTACTCTTTTTCTATTTTTGTGATCAAAATTAGCATAAAAAACTATTTTAAAACATTCGCAAATGAGTTACATTATTCACCCAAAAATCGGTCTACATACCCAATTTTTGATATTAACGTATATCGCTTTACTACATTTCATAAGAATTTGACCACTATATGATACCTGACCTGTATATGATCCAAAATTGGTTGTACCCATACACCTATATTTGTAGCTATTGCATTGAAATAATATGCCTATATGGTAAATTATTTTCGTAAAAACATGTCCACGTGGATGCACTTATTCTACTGTCTTGTCTTAAAGTGCTGATATGAGAGTTCCACAAATCCCTCATTTATAGGGTATCTATGGGTCATTCACATTTGAATAATACTTTTTATATATTCTGCTTTTCCATTTCTTTACTTTTTCACCTGTTCGAAATGTACAAATTGATCTCAAACGTGGCAACTTCTTCATTCTACATTCTCCGCTCTACAAACGCCACTGCTGACTGCTCCAGGTGTTAGGGGTGTTCCGGGACAGAAGACAGAAGACGGAAGACAGAGGCTCCCGTATGATACACAAATTTCACTCGGGTTTACAGATCGATGGGAGAGATTTAAAGTATGTTGTTATTATTGGTCTGGGCAAGACAGTTAACCGCTACCGTGTGTCAGGACAAGCAGCGCCTAGCGTGATTTCTCCTGTCGCTCCGGGGAATCGAGCGGTCACCCAACTTTAGCTCGGCTTTAACTCCGGCTGGCCATGGCCATGGACGTGAATGGTGGACAATGGATGGTGCTGTGGTTCCTGTAACAACTGTGGTTGTTGTTTCTTTCTGTTGTGTTGGCGTAAGTTTCGAACGCCGCTTGGCGTCTACGACCCACTTCAAAGTGATTTACGATTCTGTGACACGCCTTTGCCTAGCAATTTAGAGAATGAATCCCCTCCGAAATATATATATCTCATATATAGAATATATATGTATATATATATATATGCGTCGGTCTGGTTAGTTGCTTAGGGCAGCTGTTTTTGTTGTTTTTATGCGGCGCACAACTTGAACTTTTACTCAAGAATTTAAGTACAATCGCATTCATGAGCTGGTTTGGGTCCGGGCTTGGGTTGGGGTTTGGACTGGGGTTTGGGTTCGGTCTTGGGCGTGGGCCACGGGCCACGGGTCTCTCCTGCTGCTGCTGCGGCTGCCACCAACCAACGAACCAACGCCTAAATTGATGGGCACTGACTGACTCGACTCGACAAAACTCGGCGATACTGAATATGGTACAATTGTTTGGATTTTCATAAACTCCCCTCAAGTATAATTTCCGGAACATGTTGGACATTTGGGTCGTAATGCACTCAACACAAAATGGTGAATGAAATTTTTGTTTTCATTTAAGAACTTTTAATTGTCCTTAATTTTAAGCTAATAGCTTTTAATACAACTTTTTTATATTCAGAATTGGATTTTTTAAATGTAGACAATTTAACAAAGGGCTAAAAAATTTGCTAAAGATAGAGCAAAAGTATTCGATAAGCCGAGAGTATATAACAGTTGAGTTTATATACCCTGATTCCAGTGATTCCAGAGTGTAGACTAATAGCAGTATGCAGCTTTCTCTGACATCAGCGTTCTATATATACATCCGATTGCTCAAAAAGTTTCAGTAAATGTCATAAAACTCATCCAGAATTGCCGGTTAATTTTGGAGTTGCGGAACAATTGTCATTTTCACACTATTCAAATGGAATCATAAGCCAAATGTCTGTCATTCCTCTAATTCTTATGGTATAATTGCAGCATGTGTAGTTTCTTTTTCTCATCTTTAGCCAGATTTTATCTCATGTAACTCATGTGCTTATGGTCCGATCGTTATGAAATATAGAGAATAGCTTAATGAAATAGTCATAAATGTATAAACTTAACATCAGCTTATTTTATTAAGAAATTACTATATTATTAACTTATATTAGATTTTAATGATTTCAGATTAGTAATAAATAATAATAAATAACCAGTGGATAGTGCACTGTTCCGCCAAACAAGAGGTGCGAGTTCGAGTCCCGCTCATGTCGACCCTCCCCGAAAAACTAGGTTGTGGCGTAGGATTTGAAATCCACCCACGTAAAAAAAGTGTTTCAGTGAAGCCAGAAGTAAAGGAAAATAGTGCTTTAGGCTTTGACATGATAGGTTTGTTATGGTCATATAATAATAGTAATTCATAAGAAACCCAATTGAAATTTTCCTAATTTTTCATCATTAATTTGATAGCTTGTGGTTTACCAACAATAACAAATTAATTTACAGGTCTCGTATCATATCGTACCCATGATTAATGGCTAAAAGCTTTCCCAAAAGCCCCATAAGCCTGCCACAAGTCTGATTAAACTCTTTCAAAAACGCACTTTTCCCATGGTTGCCCAATGGATTTGTCAGGGAAGCGACATTTGCTCCGATAAAGCATCAACGGCTGCCAGCGAAATTAGTAGTCGGTCTATAGGCATAATAATCGGTCTATACCTGTCTGTCGTCGCCTGTCGTCGGGCCCCGAGCAGCAGTTTTTGCACCCCTTTGGGGGCGGAATTACCTCTGGGGGCAGCGCAATAAAATAATTGTAATTAAAAATTAAATTTTTAATGAATTGAATTAATGTGGCGGCAAATCGTTCAATTTGGAGTGGCCCCCAAAGGGTGGGCGTGGGCGCTATAACGGCGGATCCAGGTAAAGCCCGGGGCCTGTGATTGGGGAACTTCTCGTGCTCTTTAACAATCGGCAAATGGTTTAATTAAGCACAAATGGCTGGTAATACGAGTGTCATTCTAATTGTTGACAGGCGCATTGGACGAAAGTGCAAATCATCGCCAACGTCGAGGCCCGGATCCGGGTCTGGGTCTGGGTATGGGTCCGGGCCACGCCCAACTTGAAGTAAAAGCTTAAACTGAAGTCAGCTCAAGTTGACTGAAAAATCCATGGCAACACCAGCGACAGCGGAACGACGTTGTTGTCCACGTTTAAGGCCATTTCCATTTCCATTTCCATCACCATTTCCAACTCCAACTCCATCTCCCTTTCCATTTCCATTTCCATTTCCATGTCCAGTTCGCACAGTGCGTGCATTGAATAATTGAAACGCAAATGGAACTGGGAGAGGAGGAAATTCCAAGTGCGGATGGGTTTGGTTACAAGAGCTACGGAAGAACTATTGAAATCTCGGCGAAGTGCTTGATTATATGTTCTGTTTTTAATAAATTTGAGTTTGGATTTAAAAAGTGGGGCCTCAATGGGCCAGTGGATAGCGCACTGTCCCGCGAAACAAGAGCTGTGGGTTCGAGTCCCACTTCGGTGAAGGAAGTTAGAAATAAAAGAAAAAGTGCTTTAGGTTGTGGTCCGATAGGGTTGTTAATATAATTTTGTGGGATTTCTAATGAAGGAATCCTATAATATATAGTTATATAATGAAATGGACTATTCTCAGCCTTAGTGTATTGCCTAGTATGAATCCATTACAGAGAGTTTATAGCTCAAAGTTACGATATAAAGTGCTCATCCTCAACTCCCGGAGTTTATCTTTGGATTCTATCAAAATAGAAGATAGAAAAAGACTTATTGAATATCAGTTTTAAAGTTTGCTCAGGTTTAACTATAAGAATTGTATATTTAGTTACAAATCGGCATACAAAAAATACTTGTTTTTCTCTCAGGGATTTAAGAAAGCTTCTAAAGCTTTTGGTAGAAAGAAACCAATGATACTACTAAGGTGATAGGCCCATATTATATTAATTGTGTAGCTCTTTAACATTAATAGAACAAAAAACTTAGGGGCCTGAAAAAATGAAGAATTTTTTCAGATTGAGATAAATTGATTAATTAATTCCAATGACCAGGAATCAGCTCAATTCTTAAAGTAATGAAATCAGCTGTTCCCCATGCAAAAAGGGAAAACTTCCTTTCGAAACCAACTAAAAATAGTACAAAATGTTGATCCTTCTACTAGTTTGGGTACAGGAACCAGTTAGGTTCTTTAGGTAAATAAATAAGCTGCACCGGTACCGATGCGACCAGTGGAAACTTCTTTTCGGGACTTATTGAAGAGAGATGTAAATATTTATCTTTCTACTAATTAAAGATTATTTGAAAGGGTTAACTCTGTGATAAATCCAATCAGTGCAGAAAACGCCAGGGGGTTGAGGAAAACGAGACTCTTGAGGTGCATCCTTGTTCACCTCTCTAACCCTCAGGAGATGCAGACAAAGGTTGCTGGGAACAACCATGCTCCAACCATGCGATGGTCTGAGAGCTCCTCGATTAAAGACTTGACTTAATGTTGTAAAACAATCTAAACCAAACTAAACTAAAGGATATTAACGTCTATATGAGTCCCTGTGAGGGGCATTCATCTTAACTAACCTAACTTAACCAAATCTTATACATCATTAGATTTTCCCAAGATTTATAGTGTGTTGAGGAACTTCTAATGGCCCAAAAAAGTAATGTATTCGACCATATAGTGTTCCATCTAAAGTTCAAAAGGTCAGACAGAGGAACCCTTTGGTATTACCAACTTATTATGCAAAAACCGAAACTTACAAAAACTCTTAATATTCAGAAAATAGGAAAAGAATAAAACAGAACACACTAAATACTGGGGCCTCGGTGGAACAGTGGATAGCGCACTGTACGACCAAACAAGAGGTGCGAGTTCGAATCCCGTTCATGTCGATAGGCATGGCCCTCCTAGAAAAACTAGGTTGTAGCGTAGGATTTGAAATCCACTTACGTTAAAAAGATCTTCAGTGAATAAAGCAGAAATAAAGGAAAATGGTACTTCAGACTCAGAGGGTTGTTCATATAATAATAATATATACTATATATGGTATTTCCCAGTTTTGGTTGGACCTACAATTGTTGCTGTGGTTGGTCCAAACGCCAAAGGCCATGGCTTTTCGGCAGACGCTGATGGGACACGGCGTTGCGGGCAATCAGAGTTACTTCAAAGGTAACAACATAGACCCACCCGAGATAACGAGCCCCGAGGCGATGGTATTGGGGCCAGCAGTACCCCCATCCCCTGCCCCCATGACGCATGCGATTGACTGAGCGGGCGTGTGCGAGGGAGACAGGGCATGCGGCGGAAAGGGAAGGCAAGCACAAAGCTGATTCGCCCACATAACATGGAGCTGACGCCACTCGCACGCCGTTGGAGCAGGGGGCGTGGGGCGTGGGGCATGGGGCGTAGGGCGTGGGGCGTGGAGCGTGGAGCGGGAGCTGGGCCGGAGTGCAATCAGTCAATTGTGGTGCGTTGGTGACGAGCAACTTGGCCCGTTATCTGTTATCAAATCTTCATCTGTCAGTCAGCTGGCGAATGCCGCAGCGGAGCGCAGCGCAGTCGGTCAGTCCGACCAACGCCCCAAACGCCTACAACGCCCACAACGCCCAATGGCTGTTGGCATTACAGGAAGTTTGGTAACCTCAGTTGGGCCTCGAAACTGCCAACTGCAAAATGGCAGCCAGCAGCCAGCAGCCGGCGCTTTAAAATGCACTCCAAGCTCTCCGAGCTGTGCAGTGGGTCTCCAGTTGCCCAGTTGCCCAGTTGCCAGTGAGATATGTTGCCCAGTTACTAGATATGGATAGAGATAGGCAGTGAGAGAGAAAGAGAGGGATAGTGGGATAGTGGAATAGAGGCAAAGAGGCACAGCCAGAGGTTGAGGTAGAGGTAGAGGTAGAGCCAGTGAGTGTCCAGAGTTGAGGCCTTTGCTGTGTGCATTCTGGTTTCGCTTTTGGCCTCCGGTTCGAATTGAATTTTCGAGTCGTTTTGTGGGTGTGGAGTCTAAACTGGGTTTCATTTTTCACTATTTTAGTTAGAGGAATACGGGAATACCCGATGCCCGATGCCCGATGCCACCACAGCTACCATTTGGGGGTGTCAATTACGTGCCTCTCTCCGTGTCTCCGTGTCTACGGAGGTCTCGGAGCAACTGATGCAATTGTGGTGCTCCAACACTTTCAACTAATTGAGCTTGTCCTATGTCCTATGTCCCATGTCCTATGTCTTAGGTTATGTGTTAGTTGTTGTCATTTATAAGATATATTTACCCAGCATGTCACTCTATTGGCATTGGCTCAACACGTGTAATCCAATCAATTTGTTTAAACAAAAGACAGTTTGCCCAGATCTGTCGATTTACAAGTAATGTTCATTTACAAACTTAATTAATTAATTTCAATTTCAATTTCATTTTCATTTGAATTGATTTTTTTATTGGGCCTTACAGGGGGTATTACAAATTGGTCACGCAATTGAGAGGGCGTTACAAATTTAGATCATGTTCGGAAGGGTTATGCTTGTATATTGGGAGGGGGGATTGATTCTTAAATGTTTAAAGCAGTTCTTAAGACTTAAGACAAAATTGTATTACCGCAGTTTATGATAAACGCATTATCCTAATTCACTAAGGATTTGCAGCACAGGAAAAACAGGAAATAAAAATGGTTCATCAAAGGGTTGTTTTTTCTCCTGACATTTGGTATTTCGGGGTATTTCAGAGTGTATTTTACCTAGCAGCATGATATTTATGTCACACAATGCCTAATAAATAGGGAAAGCAAAGACAACCCCGAAATGGATTTCTATTTATGTTATAAACAAGGCATTTGAAACCTAGATATATAATGAGTTCTCTAGAGCTTACGTAGAATTACATTAGTAGAATTATAGTTAGATAATTTTGATTTAGTTTTTTGTAAGCTAGAGTATCAAACGAGTTAAGGTTCTAATAAGGGGTTCGATGGTTGGTTATTTCTATAAAAGGTCCTGTTAATATCTCTATATGGCATTCCTCTAGATGTTTCAGGTCTGAAATCAAATTTTCCTACCTTGCAGACTCTATACTATTGAGTTTTGATAGTTTCATTTTATAAGTATTGGATATAGATCCTAAAACTCGTAAAACTCGCGGGGGCTTTGTTTTGGAGCTTATGCCAAATGAAAAATTTTGGGAGCATGACTTTTTTTTGTACTCTTCTGCTATACTCTTGAATTTCATATTGAATCTTAAGTATCAGCTGCTTATAACGAGGTTTTTTCCGACATTTTAAATGCAATTCTTAAAAAATCAAAAGAAGTCAACAGGCTGAACCATATGTTATATGATGATGTTATATGATTCGAGTCGACGATCTCATTAGTCCGTAATTCAGCAACCAACCAAGTGACTGATATGTGGTTTGGTCACCCTGAAAATTTCGATGAAAGTGAAAGTGTCGGAAATGGAGTATACAATGATTTTTGAATTAAAGCTTGTGTTTGTGGGTCAATCGATTCGAAATTCGCTGAAATAAAAAAGCTTAAACAAATTTAAATGCATAAATAATTTAATAGGATGGTCTTAAGGATAAAAGAAAATAGGGACAAATTTTTCTTTCAGTCACAGATGATATAGTGGTGAAGTGAAGAAGACGGACATGGGCGTTCTGATTATTTTGGATATAACTTTTGCAGCTGTGATCTTAGAAAATAATGCTTTTGCTTTGCATTAAATTAATCTTATAAGTTAAGAATTTAGAATTAGTGCAGATTATAATAAGTTTATCAAGACTGAAAATTGCATATCAGATTATTATCTAGCTTACGATTTGCTATAAAGTGGTCGAAATGTGTTTATATTTTGTACGAAATATTGAAAATAGATAAGTTAGCCTTTGGTTTTATTGAAAGCTATTTAACTCCTGATAGGGGCCTCGGTGTACCAGTGGATAGCGCACTGTCCCGCCAAACAAGAGGTGCGAGTTCGAGTCCCGCTCATGTTAATAGGTATCCTAGAAAAACTGGGTTATGGCGTAGGATTTGAAAATCACAAACGTAAAAAAAGTTCTTCAGTGAAGGAAGCAGAAGAAAAGACAAATAGTGCTTCAGGCTATGACCTGTTAGGGTTGTTATGGCCATATTATTATAATGATTTAACGCTGGATGGTTGTTCTTCGTTAAAAAGTCTGTTTTGAGAAGAAGACTAAAAATATGAAGATATAATATATCAACTTTAAAATAATTTTAGATGCTAAAAACTGAATTAATGGGTCACTATGTAGTCGATTCGCTGGGGAACAAACGTAGTAGTAACAACCATTGGGGGGTTAAGAAAACACAAAAAGTAATAAAAACAAGGAGAATACCAAAAATTCCCATTTGGTTAGGATACGACAAATCGACATATCATCATATCATATCGTATAGAATAGTCAAATGGAAAACAATTTGATAATTTCTGCACGAGAATTCCAAGAAATAACTGCAATTTTCAATTATAAACAAAAACAAAAAACGACATAAAAAAGTTTTCCAAAAAAATACAGAAAAAAAACTGAAAAAACTGCGCAACATTTTGGCGTTTGCACGCGATGAAATTCCGCAGAACGCAATGCGACTAACGGCTGAAGTTGGAGTTGTCGCCGCGCTCTCTGCTGCGGCAGCTGCGGCGACGGCGACTGCGACTGCGGCGTGGCGCTCCCAGAGAGAGAGAGAGTGTGTGAGAGAGAGAGCGTGTGTGTGGGGTAGTGCTTGCGGCAGACAAGGTACGCTAGTGTGTGCACGCGCGTGCCAATCGTATGGGCGTCCCGCTTGCACAGCGGCCATCGCTCTAATTATAGGTTACGTTAAGCCGAGCAGCAGACAATGCTGCCATTGGTCGATGCCGACGCGTCGGCGCGCAGCGTGCACGCAACGGGGCGTCGCCGATTGGCAAACCCGTTTCGAGCGCGTGCCTCATTGCTGTGTTTTATGAATGAAACGTTTTGGGCGCGGGGCGGCCGGGGGGCCCGCTGGCTGAGGATCCCCGCTAAGAGTGGTGGGTCAGGCTGTGTCTGTCTCTGTCGCAGCACTTGCTGTCCCACTCGTGCGCGCGCGCACAGCCAAAGGCCCCGGCGTTGTTGGTCCAACAACTGATGAATGGGAATGGCTGCTGCTGCTGCCGCTGCTGTCGCTGCCACCGTCGCTGCCGCTGCTGCCACTGTGCTGGGAGAGAGCGAGCGTTTGGCCGTTTTGCTGTTGTTGTCGCTGTCTCAGTTCGCCCGCGTTACACACACAAACAACAATTGCGAAACGTGCGCTCTTCTCTCCAACTTGTTTGTTGCTTTTCTCTGGGCCATTGAGTGGCAACAACAATAACAACAACAACAACAACAACAACGACGACGCCTCAGTCGCAGTCGCCGCAGCCGCAGCCGCCGCCGCCAACGACGACAGCGCGTGAGGCGCAAGCAAGCTTTTTGTTTGTGCTTCGCATCGCGTGAAACAGTTGCAAGCCTTTGAACGATCAGCGACGACGCCGAAAACTTTAGCGCGGAAACATTTTGTTTGTTGGTTCAGGCGCCTCCTTGTCGCCAACGTCGCCTCTGACGCCTCTGACGCCACTCGACGACGACGCCACTCGACGACGACGACGACAACGACAACGTCGACGACGACGACGATTCTAGCCAACATTCGCAACATTCAAGCCAACATTCAACATTCAAGCCAACATTCAAGCCAGCGAACGAGCAACAAACAAACAACAAAACAACACACACAACAAACAAAGAAGAATCCAGCGAATCTTTATTCATTGCGTTTCAGTACGTTTCTTTCTTCGTTTCTTCTGTTGTTGTTTGGTGTCGTTGTTGTTGTGCTTCTTGTGTACATTGTGTATGGTTGTTGTTGTTGTTGTCAATGTCGTTGCTCCACTGTTTGTTTGTTTGTTTATTTGTTTGAAGAAAGGAAAAGAAACGAAAGGAAAACCCCACCACGCGTCCTTCTCCTTTTTGTTTGCTTAAGTTAAGTGTGCGCTTTGATCGAGTCGAGAAATTTGTATCCCAAACACCAAACCAAACAACACTCGGTGTAAACAGTGACAGTGCCAGTGACACAGTGCCAGTGACAGTGACAGTGACAGTGACTGTGACGCTGACAATCCAGCAACAGCCGACGGCAAAAAAAAACCAAAAAAACCAAAACAAAAGTCAAAAAAACATAACGAAAACCCGGTTAAGATCAACTGTCGCGAGCCTCAAAGGTGTTACAACAGTTTCCTCCGAAATTTCCATAATTTTTGTTGCATATTTTTTATTGTTTGCGACGAACGCGTCCCTCTATCTTTCTCCTAATCTGTGCTTCATTATCATTTGTGTCCTCAGACAGCAAACAAAACAAAGCGAAACAAAAGCAAATCCTAAACAATCTTTGTGCAAAAACCCCTCCTCCCGAGAAACATAGATCAATTGTCGTCATCATTGTACGCCTCAAAATTACAACGCCAACGCCAACGCCAGCAGCAACGAGTACAAAAACAACAACAGCAGCAGCAGCAGCAGCAACAACAACACCGGCAACGGCATCCGTGAAAATGCTAACGGACATGACACCGACGGCCGGTCAGTTATACGGCTCACAGATCCCGGCTATGGCAGGCATGAACATAACAAACATCGCAACACATCTGCAGAAACCACAGGTTAATCCGGTAAGTGGCAGAACCAAAAAACCAAATCCCCAAAACCCAAAAAAAGGTACCAGGAACACCCAGCTTAGTCTACTTACGGGTATTACTCCTCTTTTTGTCTCTGGAAAATGTGTTGATTTTGCGAAAATTTCGTCCAAGATTTTCAATTAGAAATATTGTTCAGAAAATTGAGTCAATCTTGAGACAAGTGTTGATCATACATTGCATAGGTAGATTAGTATGTGCATAGATATCATAGACAGATTTATAACCTAGATAGCTTAAAGCTATAGATGACCAGCTGGAATTACAAGTACAACCAAAAAACCAAAACCCAAAAAAAGGTACCAGGAACACCCAGCTTAGTCTACTTACTTACGGGTATTACTCCTATTTTTGTCTCTGGAAAATTTGTTGATTTTGTCCATTTTTGTCCAAGATTTGTTCAGAAAATTGAGGCAATCTTGAGACAAGTGTTGATCATACATTGCATAGGTAGATCAATATCATAGACAGATAGATATAGCTTAAAGCTATAAAGACCTATCTGGAATTACAAGTGGAAAGATGATTATCAATAGGTCAGTCTTTACAAACTGTGGAAACTGTGCACTTCTATGGAAAGTTATTGAAATAGACAAATAGATGGAATACTCTCCTCCCAAAACAATAGATTCCCTCCTTTCCTAGCGGCATGTGAATCAATGAGTCATTCGGCGCAAACTGAACCGTTGGCGCTTATAAGGCCAGATATGATAGACTGATAAATAGAGGGATTGGTGTTTATCTAAAACTGAATCTATGGTTTTGCTGCTTCAGTTCCTAGATTAATATTTTAGATATGCTTAAGTAATATAAGCCTGACTTGAATGTATCAGTCGGGCCAAGCTAAGCCGCAATATATTCCTTGCTTACAATTTTAGTGGCTTAGTGGGTATAGATATCATTGGCAGATATATACATAGATGGACAAATCTTTATCCAAATCTAAAGAATTCCTGCGGGAGTTCCAATTGAAAACTATAGATTTTTATAAGGTCCATGTTTATTAAGGAGTCATATAGCCGCTGGCCCATGTGTTTTATTATAAATCGCTTATAGATTTCCGATTCGAATTCTTAAAGGAATTTTTATAGGAATGATTATGCACTAATACATGGATTCTTCATTTAAATTTTTAGTTGAGTGAATTTTGAGTCTATACAAGATCGAAAACTACTCACACCATAAACATTTCCAAGCCATTAAACCAGGAGAAAATTTCTTTAAAAAATAGGAAATCTTGTTTTATGGATTATAATACATATTATCTATTTTAACCCAAAGCGTACTGTCCTCCAATATGTATTTTAAAAGAATGAATCTTAATGCAATTTTTTGCGAATCTTTCGCTCGAAGTTTTACTTCGATTCCGATTCCATTTGACATTCTAAGCCCCGAAAAATGCATTTATCATTCGTATTGTATAACAAAATTTATTTACTTAAAATGTTCAATAAATCAGTCAGAGTTTCTGTTTCAAAATAGTATTTTCCCTAGATTTATACGCATTTGACTACATCTAGTATAATACTATAATTTATTGCCTAAAATTTTAGGGTTACCTAGTGAGTTATGGTACACCGGGAACGTCCTTCAAATTTTGATAGAGTGCTGTTCATCCGGCGCCTACCTTCACTATGGACCTGACATAGTAATTCTCCATGAGTAAGCTGGGACTCTTATAGAACACATTGAACAGCTCTCTGTTAAGATTGTAGGTAATATTATAGGGATAGTTTTGGGCTTCATGCTATAGGTAGTACTATCCGGATTATGTCATTTTCGAAAAAACTGAGCTTGTCTGAACTTCCTCAACTTGTGGGGAAGTCCAAGGCTTTATAGCATCGGCAGGAGCTGTTGTTCTTTTTATCTATATGAAAACCACCTGAACTCTATAATTTCCCTAGGCTCTGCTCTGTTTTAACAAATAGAAATATTTGCTTAGGAACTTGAACATATTGTCAAGGTCCGACCAGGTGTGGACAAGTCCGAGAACCACTTACACGGCGTTAGGCTTAACAATAACAAACAAACAGCGTGAACAAAGCTCGTTGGAACCGTGGCGGATGGAGACAATGACATCAATGTGAACAGTGATAAACGCCAGGGTCAATTCACAAGCAGCGGAAAAGTCACGGAAACAGGACGATGATGAGGATGAGGATGAGGATGAGGACCAGGAACAGAAACAGGCATATTCAGTCAGCTAGCCAGGCAGTCATTCAGTCAGTCGTTATGGGTTTTTGGGTTCTTTTGTTATTATCTTTGTTTTGGGCGATCGTCGATGATTGTACCAAGAGAAAGAGGAAGGGAGAGGGAGAGAGAGTATCTAATGCCTGTGCTGCGAGAGAATCTCTGTCAAAGGTTGTTCCTAAATCGATTAGATGCGGTTCCACGCTGCGCCTGTCTGTGTGCTAACGAATTTCACGCTACGGCTTAACAGATACGAAACGAACCACAGATACTCCGATACACAGATCCACAGACCCACTGACAGGCAGACAGGCGGACAGACAGACAGACAGACAGACAGACAGACAGATAGACAGTTAGACATATGTATGGATCGTTGGCCCGAACAGATTGTGGAGTGCCACTTAGTGTGCCATCCACTCCACTCTCTCAGGTATCTATGGCTTCTGAAATCAATTATTCGGCATCAGTTGAGCTACTTGAGGTGTGAAGCTAACGATTAAATGATTTTCATCTTTTTGTCTCACAGTTCCACAATTGTATCAGATTACCAGATTTAGGAACTGACTTTTTGCCATCGACAACAATTTTGACATTTTAAGTGATGATAGGAAATATTAGCAGATCTCTCTTTCGGTCCACAGTTGATCTCAAACTGACAGCATCTAATCATTTCGCACACGAGTTGTCAATTAAAAGCGCTTTGATCGTTGCCGCTAAACGATGCTATGCCAAAAGCAGATCTATATAATATGTATAGATATATATATGTATATAATTTCCTGCTCAAACATAATAAAAACTGAGAAAAACTTATAATTATAACTGAAAGAAATACGCGTAAATAGCACATGCAAGCTGCATATGGATTTACTTCAAAAATTAGTCCAAAATGTTGGTAAAATTTTGGTATTTCTTCTGGAAATATAAATTATGCTTTATTATACGTTTTTCTGAAAAACATAGTATATTTTCTTAACATTTCACTGTGTGCTGTGAGAACATTTATCGAAACCGTGCGGCTGGAACTACTATATTATAGAGCTCATATGCGAATGCCGATTGCATTCATGTTTTCTAAGCTATTTCATTTAAATTTTACATGCTTTTAGATCTCTTTATAATCTATTATTCCCACAAATTTCATAAAGATTGATGTAGAAACAAAGAATTACTGCATAGAAGTTCTGTTCATCTCCAGCTGGCCGAGTGGCGCTGAAAAGAGCTTAAAAGTTCGGTTCTTTTCCAGATGACTTAAAAGAGCACGAAATCTTTGGAAGACAGAAGATACTGCTTTGTCACCTCTTGTAAGAGGTGCGAGTTCTAGAAAGGATTAGAAATCCATCCACGTAAATGAATGGAAAATAGTGCTGCAAGCTTTGAGCCAATAGGGTTGTTATGGCCATATGATACTAATAATGATATTGCAAACTGGAGCAGCTCCAGATATTTGGGTTCATTTTAAAGCTAGTCGTTAGTCAACTGCAGGCATTAATCTGTGTGTTTTTGCCGCTTATCATCGGAGCAGCAGCAGTTCCGGAGAAGTGGAAGTGGAGGAGACTGAAGCGTAGCATTTATCCATCTGTCAGTTTATCGGTCTGGTAATGCTCCATGTGAGTGTGTGTCCGTCCATTAATACATGGTTATTTGAAATTGATGACTTTAAAGCTCGCATGGCAAATTGCATGACACTTTTAATAGAGTTAGTAACGCCGATAATGGCCATAAAAGAGTCCGTGCCGATGTCCGGGCGTATTTTGTTGTAACAAATTTGGCCTAGAAGCACAAAGTGCAGACGCCACGCATCTGCGTGCCCCCCATAAAAAGCGAAAAACCACAGCACAAATACGCTCCAAGCGTAGTCGCAGCCGGAACAGTTCATGGAGTTAGTCAGAGTCCGACTCGGCGGAGTCAGAGTCAAAGCCAGTATGAATATTGATGGAGCAGGCAGGCGTTTATTAAAATTAATACCACATCAATCATTTTACAAACGTGGCTGTCGGCCAAGATCAAAGCTGCCTTTGCATATTGACTGGCCACAGAGAGCTGAAGAGTGATAGAGGGAATGGATGGGGGGGTAAGCTAGAGACTAGACAAGTCCAAGTCCAAGTCCAAGTCAAAGTCGGGTCTAATCTTAGGCTCTGGTTAAGAAAGTTACACATGCGCATTGGTTTTAATTAAAAGCGTTTAAAGACGCGACAAGAAATAAACAAAACAAGAAACAGAAACCGAACAGAGAGAAGAAACAGAAGAAGAAGCAGAAGAAGATGGAGAAGAAGAAGCAGCAGAAGAAAATGATAAATTACCAAGACAAACTGAAATTAACATTTATGCTGGAAACAAAGCACAAAACATGTGTTGCAGCATGTCAGACGGCCAGATCGTCAGACCAACAGACAGACCAAACAGACAGACAGACAATCGGACAGTCGGACAGACTCGCTTGGCAGAGGTACAAAATATGAAGAGAAACATAAAAAACTTTGGGAGATTATTGAAATATGTAAGCGCCCGAGTTGCGGCTTTTAAATTATTGAAAATCATGCAACGATCTTGCCGTTTTTCCCATGAACATCATCGAGTTGTGTTTGACCAGTCGTCTTTGGGATCTCTGGCCTGGACCAAACCCCAGCCCCGGCAGCAGCAGCGCCTCTTTTGTTCAGTCCACTGTCTGTCGGCATAATCAGCATAACAAAAGAAATTAAGCAGTAATATATTAATGAAAATACAAAGTCAGTCAGCTCCTCCAGACCCGCCGCCGACCTGTAGAGCCTGTAGACCTGTAGTGTAGCCGAGGTGCAGCGGGGCGAGCAGCCAGCTGGATTAAGATCGCCGCGTCATTGACTAATTTGTTGTGTTCTCAACTCGGCTAGGCGCCAGGGCGTCGTCGCTCAGCCGTACAATCGTACAACCGCCGTACCGCCGTACCGCCGTAGAGCCGTACATAGGTAGCCAAAGCCTAACATCCCCCGAACAGCAGGGGCTGTCAGTAGGCATTGGCCGCCACACGTGGACTCCCTGCTCACACAGACACTCTCGACTACACTGCCAGAAATTCCGGTCGAAACGCGATAATTCGTACCCCGCTTATTCGAACTTCTCAATAATTCGTAAAAATTTCTGTGCCCTTTGAAAAAAATGTCGATAGTTCGTAAAAATTGCATATATTTTAGATAGATTATTAAACCTCTTATAAATCGTAATTGGGGCCTCGGTGAAACAGTAGACAGCGTACTGTTCCTCCAAACAAGAGGTGCGAGTTCGAGTCCCGCTCATGACTCTCCTAGAAAAACTAGGTTGTGGCGTAGGATTTCAAATCCAGCCACCTCAAAAGAGTTCTTCAGTCAAGAAAGCAGAAATAGAGAAACAAAATTGCTTCAGGCTTTGAATTGAAAGGGTAGTTATTTGCCATATAATAATAATAAATCGTAATTTTGTTTCGTAATCTCTTATAATTCGTAATACAATGCGAAATTTGAGGCAGTTATGCCGTCCTTATTCATAAAAAATGTGATCCCCGTGCCATAGACTAGGCATACCAGAAATATCGGAACTGGAATGTACCAATAATCCTAAAACCTTACACTTGTAGCACTATTCCATGTAGTAATAATCCTCCACACTTAACACTTGTAGCCCTATTCGACTTCAAGAACCATTTCTCTCAGTGTCTTTTAACTGCTCGACATATTTACTTAATATGATTTGGTTTACCCCGCTGCTTCCCGGGCATTTTCACCTTTGACAATGGCCCAAACCGGCGTCATTTGGAAAATTAGTTGGCATGATTTGGCTGAAAAAAGGGAATCGTATCCAACAACAGCAGAAGCTAGGGCTATGGCTATAGCGCATTACAAGGTCGACGATGTTCCAATCGTTGGGTTGTGTGCGTTTTTCAATTGGTCCCAGAACTGTTCGACTATTTCAATTAAAAGAGAAAAGAAGGAACAAAAAAAGAACACCACAATTGAATGGCCAAAGTAAAAGCCGGTAACTGACTTGCACTTTTGAGCAGTTGGCAACGCGACAAAATGACAGCTGGTAAACGTTGCGTATACGAAATATCCCCCTATAAGGGTAATTATTGGAAGAGCTACTGAAAATTTGAAAAACTTAAGAAAGAATGTCATATAAAAGGGGTTTAGTCATTTAATCATTATTTATGTCATATTAGGGCTTTCAGGTTTTGTAGTAAAACTTTTGATATCCAAATTTCCCAAGGTTTGCTAATAAAAATTCTAAAAGAAAGCAGACTTGATTGAAATACATTCAATATTTATTTGAATATCTTATAATTTGATTGTTATTGATGTTACTTTTCACACCATAAATATTTGATGATATTTCGACTTGGGTTTATTATCATTGGGAAAAATACGATTACACGTGTCATTTGGGGTTTATTAAAAATGTGGGATCAAGTGCTAGGAATGACATTTGTTCATGTGCCACAGCACAACTGTCTTATATAGATTCAGTTGTAAATGCTGATCAATTATTGGTATCATTTTAGATTAGTTGATGATAAAGGGTATATTTATGGTTCTTGAAACTATTGTTATTGATATGAGTAAAAAATTTGAAAATTTGAGTCCAAAACTGTCGAGTATAAGAAAACTATTGGTATAACACCAAGAAATATTGAAAAACTACAAAATTTTAGGTATTTCACTTTGGAATTGAGTTGACTAAAGAAAGTTTTTCAAGAAGGATTCAAAATAGTATATGAAGCCCTACAAATGCCTAACTTAACCTATAAAAAGCTGCAGCAAATGTTCCTGAAAATTACTTCATTAATTCCATTAATACTGCATACTTCTGTTCAATAGTTCCCTAGCTCCCTAGCTCCCAAGCTCCCCAGCTCCCCAGAGTTAAGCACTTTAGAGCATGTCCTCTATCCGTCGGTCTACTGCCGTTCCATCAATTTTCCAATTGTATATGCTACGTGTTGTTTGTTGTTTGTTCTTACTTTTCTTTTCTTTGCTTTTCATTTCGCTATCCTGAGTTTTCATTGGAAATCCACTAGTTAAATTACGATAAGTGCCCGATTGCCCCGACAGCTGTCAGTTAAGTGCATATTAGATTGTCTGTCGGACGAGTGGCAACGCCGCAACCACAAACAACAACAATACCCCCAGTAAATGGCCTGAATGCACTTCTAATTAGCCACTGACTCGATGAATTGTGCCTAACACTTTGGAGCACAGTTCCCGGTGCCGTTGGTGACCAGTGACCCCGCCTGTCGCCCAACACCTAGCTGGAAACTCGAGTCCCTCATTGCGCTTTGCACCTTAGTCCCTATCGACTACTTAGTAGAGTCGATTATCTAGTATTTAATACCCACTCACTCACTCGGTAGTCGCCCTGACAAACACCAAGTGCCAGTTTATAGCTGACAAACAGTGACAGGTGCTGAAACGGCGGCGGCTAAAGGTTTTATAAAGCTTTCATTCAGCTGATCAAGTACAAAGTCGATGTAATTGACAAGTGTTGCAATTTATGATATGCTTAAGGTATGCTATGTATGTTTTTTAGTTAACTTTTTTGTGGAGTTCTAACCGTATTTAATGTGAAATATTTTCATTGATTTCGAAGCAAATATTATGTTCATTTTGTTCGGAAGTTTTTAATATATTGATGCAAGCTTTATAGGCCTATATATCTGTATTTCCGACTATTCGTCTATCTGCCTGCCTGTCTGTCTGTATATCGGTCTGTGTGTATATTGCATTTAGTAAATCTTTAAGCTATCGCTATGAAATTTAATACTTAGCAGATTTTTCTCCTAGAAAAACTAGGTTGTGGAAGCAGAAACAAGTGAAAATAGTGTTTCAGGCTTTGACCCGATGGGTTGCTATAGCCCATAATATAATAATTTTTTCGAAAAGACCCTGCACAACTGTCGGAACTCGCCAGATTGAACATTTATTACATTTTCATGCAACTTGTTATGTGAATCAAAGTCGTTTTTGGTCATATTTCCTAAGACTTAAGAGCTTTTGCTTTTAAATTATATATACACCTAAATATACATCTCATCTATATATACCAGAAATTTCAAAGAAATCCCACAATAAAATCAAAAGTTATGCAACATATAAAAGAAATTTAATATATGCTTCTTCACCTTTTCATATTATTATAGAATTTGTTGTATATAAAGTAACTTTTTAAAGATTTTGTAGATCGAAGTTTGCAAATCCTTTGTGAGCAGCCACTTTGGGCTACAAAATTTCAGTTCCTTATGTTTCGGATTGGAAATTTTTGCTTTTAATCCTTCAACACTTGGCTAAAACCAGAACATTGGGGGAACACAATGTCTACACATAAGGTTATTATTATTGCACCTTTTTGGTTTTGGTTTAGTAATTGGCAAAGTCCTTAATTTATTTTGGAATTCGTGCTGATATTCTCGAAAACCTGCTGAGAGTTCAGAGAGTGAGCGAGAGATTGGGGAGCGTTAAGTGAGGGCTTCATTGGCATTTCATTGTGGTTGCAATTTTCATGTTTTCCCAGTCGTAATACCCTCTCGAAGACCGCCAAAGCAAGCACAGCAACACGAACACCAACACCAACACCACGAACACCAACACCACGAACACCAACACCAACACCAAGAGCAACAACTTCAACAACTTGTTATAAATTTTGTTGACGCGAAGTCAAAACGATTGTCAGCGTTGATTTGAATGCAAGTTCATGAGTTAATCAATTTTAATGCCCGGCTCTGGCGGCAGCAACCGCAATAACAGCTTGTTGGCCAACTCAATTGAACCCCGACAACACATCGATCCGAGCTTATGCCCCCGGATCAGGTCTGCCAGTGTGCCCAGTCCGTCAGTCTGTCCAACTGTCCAGCTGTCCGGCTGTCCGTCCGTCCGTCTCCTTCAATCGATTGATTGCCCGAGCCAAACGCGAAAAAGCTTTTCGAATTGTTTGATCGTGCTGTAAATTTTCTGTACGACTTGGTGACGTCCATGGCAATTGCGATGGCGACGGCAACGACCAAGTGGCTTATATAGTCAGGCCCGGACCAGGCCAAGCCAGACCAGACCAGACCAGACCAAGCCAGACCAGGCCAAGCCAGGCCCGGCCCGGCCCGGACCCAACCAAGAGCCATGCATTTCAGTTAGGCAGCCATTAGAGTTATATGTATATATAAAATATATATTTATATGTATCTGGCTTTTCATAAACCTTGTATAACTTGATAAAAAAAAAAAAATACCAAAAAAAAAACTGAAAAAAAAAAGAACTCAAAAGCAACTGCAAAAGCAACGACAGATTGGGTTCCGTTTAATGCTCGCTGCAGAATGAAATGATTTATGGTCTGAATTACAGATAATTGTGATAATCATACCGAAAAGGTGCAGTCGCAGACCAAGTCAAAGTCGCAGGTATTTGGTCTGAAATCGATACAAAACCGAGAGAGACCATATAAGAGATGGGCATGCGTGTACGAAGACCATTTCTTTCGAGTTTCGCTTGGAACCCACTGAAAATGGGTGATGGCATCGCATGAACTTGGGCAAATTTTAGTTGTGTCTAAAAAAATGGTTAAGTAGTTGGATTTTTAGTATTATTTGCCCATAAGCATTGGAAGTTTAGAGATATGAAGGGATATTTTCAAAAGGTAACAGATTAAAATGAACATTTTTGGAAGAGGAATCTCGAAATATGACAAATTATTTCAGTTCAATTAAAACAAACTATTTATAAAGCAAAAGCGCGGTCTTAGAAGGCTTTCAAAGTTGGGATGGAATATATGCTTGATACTTTTGGATCCAAAAATATGGAATACTTATGTGAACTTTAAATCTGATTAAGTACTCTTCACAATACTCAAACAAGTAATAATACGAAAGTTCAGTTCGTAGCACGTCTTTAAAACTAAGAGAAGATAATGATATTTTAACGTGGCATAACTCTTGAGTTTATAGCCCGATGTTTTTGAAATTTGCTAAGTAAACTCAACTAAAATGTAAATATTAATATAATAGCTTGAAAAACATAGAAAGTATGGTCAAAATTGGAATTTCCTTATAGTGCTTCGATCAGTTGCGCGCTTCCTGCTATACATTACAAGCAATATTTATAATCGTTACGGTTCCTGATTTTCATAGAACAACAGATTACACCTTTTGTTTTGGACCATTCAAATGTTATGTGCCTAATGGGTCTAGAGATCTGTTTATATGTCAGGGTGCGCTTGTGCTTGACTCTGAACCCAGCTGAAGTGGGGATTAAAGCGAGTTTCTTTCATGAGCATTTACCGATTTCATGCAGCAATTTTTGGCAGAAAGAGATGGCCAGAGAGCGGCCAGAGGGAGACGGCAGTAGGCCGACTGAGTGTTGCTGCAGTTGTATTTAGACGTGTTGCAAGGGATTTGCCATCGCTTAGCCTGTTAAGTGGCTCAAGCATGTAATATGAGACACAATGTACCCTGTAAAATGTACATTGTTTTACATTGTGCTACATATTTGTCTGCGCCTGAGTCGTCGTCGTCGTCGTCCCACTGTCTCCCAGTGTCGTCTCTCTGTGTCCCGATCCCATTGTCCATTTGCCACAGTTGCAGTTTGTTTATTTTGTGTGGCAAAATGTGTGCGTGAGCCTTGGGTAAAGCGTTGATCAGCTTAGTCCCAGTCTCCAGTCTCCAGTACCAGTCCCAGTTGCAGTCCCAGTTGCAGTCGCAGTCGCAGTTTCAGTCACACTTTTAGTTCCTGTCCCAGTCCCGGTTCGAGTCCAAAATTCTTATGGATTTATTTTACTGCTTTGCTGTACATTTCATGTCTTTTTATGTGGCCATATTTCTGGCAAGTGTTGACTGACAACCCGACAACCCGACAACCCGGCGTTGACTGAATGCTGAGAAGCTTCGGAGCGCTGGAGCCATTGGAGCTCTGCTGCGGAGGTGGAGGTGGAGGTGGCGGTGGGCTGGTGCGGACGGACAGCTGACAGGAAACGAGCGCCACAGTGGGGCGTAAAAGTATTTTTCCAGTTTAATGTTAGTTAGCTTTCCACTTGCCTGCAAATATTTTACAAATGTCAAGTCCAAAAATATTTCACAAATTTTATTTACTTAACTCTTTGGGCCTCCACTAAGTACTGTTACTTTGTTAGTGTTGCTGTTGTTGTCGTTGTTGTAGTTGTTGTTGTTGTTGTGGTCGCTGCAAGTGTCAACTGATTTGTTGTTGCTGTCTTCGGCAAGAATGCTTTGATTTATATGTGGGTTGCATTGTAGCTGTTGTTGTTGTTGTCGTTGTTGCAGCATCCATTGATTTATGATCACACTCCGAAGCCCATCTCCCATCTGGGAGAAAAGTACCCGCGCTGCCAGCAGATGGCTGCTCCGCTGCTCCAACACAGCCCTTGAGAGCATTCATTATTCGAGGCAATCAGGCTCCAATCAGATCATAAAACTTCTTGCCTCAGAAGTGTGCCCAAGTCATTGAGGTCTGTGAAAAACTGATTTCTACTAGTCATTTGTTCTATTTACTTTTAGTTCTGAAAATTTCACTAGGATTTTATGTCGCATTCTATAAAAAACTATTAAAAAGATGCCATATAGACCTGATTTGTGAAGTAGTTAAGAGAGAATGCGTTTGGTATCAACTGTGCCTCCTCGTAGTGTGAATTCCTAAACGATAGAATTGTAAGTTTGTTAAAATTTATAAGGTGCACAGAAACGGTTCGATAATGAAAATTTGGGGGGTATTATAGAGTAAATAGACAGACAGATAGCTAGATTGATAGTTAGATCGACAGATAGTTAGACGGAGTGATAGATAGATAGTTAGATGGTTAGGCAGACCGATAATTATACAGACTGATGGGTAGTTACATGGACAGACAGATAGACAGACAGGCAGGAAATTTCCATATTGTTACTTATTTTAGATGAAAAATTTCTGTGTCTCTTCAGGCTAATATTCGAAAAGTTTTTAAGAATTCTACTGACAGAACTTGATTTCTGAAAATCTGAAAAATCATGCAATACAGGCGAAAAATTGCTTCGCTTGTATATTCCTATATAACTTTACTTTAGGTGTTTTTGGATGAAGGTTCTGTGACCTTTCGAGGACAATAATTAAAAAACTAAAGAACTATTTTGATTTAAACAATGAATAAATAAAAATAATTTGACATCACTTTTATAGAATTATATATTTCTCTCTTTTTTGTTCTATTTCAATTTTAAGAAACAATTAAGATATCAATTTATCATTAAGATCATTCGATAAATTTTCTGATAAGAAAGTATCCAATAGAATCAAATTAGTGTTTTTTTAGAAAAGTTGCCATAATAATTGATTGATCGAAAAGTTTTGATACACCACGTAACGTATCATGCACACCCTTAGCGAGGCTCGCCCTGGGCTTAAGTGGAGTCTTTCAGATGATCTTGAAAGATTTGTTGAGCTTTTTTAAATGTTCTTTATGTTTCGTTGGAAAATCTAACGACCCAATGGCAGTAGTCACATAATAAGAGTCACGAAATTAGACATTTCTAATTATATATCTGCATTAATCTGACAAATGATATTTTGATATTTGAGCACATTATATAAAGCAGCTGTTGACAGTGGTCCTAGGTTGATAGCTCGAGTTTAATTCATGTCAAGAATTGGCCAAAGACCCAAGAACCAATGCACACTGCAGAGCCATGTGGGTGCCTCGGCAGATAGAAGACAGAAGACAGCAGACGGAAGACAGCAGACGGAAGACAGCAGACGGAAGACAGAAGACATCATCATCAACATCAACATCAAAATCAACTGCAACTTTAGCAGGAGCACGATGTCAGTGGAGTGTGGTGTGGTGTGGCATGGTGGGGGCATGTTGTGGCATGGTGTGTGTGTGGTGTTTGTTGCCAGATCTGGCGACGGCAGTTGTAAATATTGTGTTAAACATTAAATGATGTCGTTAATATCATTTAATGTGGCACTCGTTAGTCACTCGCTATGACAAGTGAAGCGATGCTCAACGCCGACGCCGATGCTCTGACTGTGACTGCAACTGTGACTGCGACTGCGACTGTGACTCTGACTGTGACTGTGACGTCTGAGGTTGGCTGATGTTGCTGCAGTCTTTGCTGCTTGCTGCTTGCCACGCTGCGTTGCATACTAGCCAGGCATGCAAATGGTTGCCAGGCAGCCATGTGGCATGACATTCAGCAGTGGCCCAACGGTTGCAACGTCGGCAATTGTCAAAAAGAATTGAAAGGATGTTTGATGGCATGCTAAATTGCCAAATGCATGCAAAAAAGAGGAAGAACTGCGGCAGCGGCAGCTAATTATTTATAGCTAGTAAAATGTTGCGTATGTTGCAACATGGACATGGTAATGGCTACGGCTATGGCTATGGGTAATTGTTGCAACTGATTTCGTTTTTATAAATCGACAAAAAAAAAACAAGCGGTAGAAAAGTAAAAGCCAGCACGCTTTCTACAGCAAAATTTTCATTGTTTGCCAAATTGCTGGCTGGCCACAACAATTGGCAGTTGCAAGTTGCCAGTTGCCAGTTGCAAGTTGCCTTAACGCTGTGTCAGCAACAAGTGACTGGGCAAGGTGCATGACTTAACCAGTTGGGAAGTATCTAATGTCTAAGCGTAGTCATAAGGTCAAGCTGGGCGCATTATCAACGCCGGCAACAACAACAACAACACTGCCACAACAACAGCAACAACAGACGTTGCAGCAACAACTTGGCTGCAAGCGTTTCGTGCATACAAACAACTGAGCTGAGTTGGTCAGACTCGGTCAGACTTGGTCATAGCTTGCCATACAAACACACAACATTGTAGCTGTTGTTGAGCCCCCCAGCCACAGCCACAACATGGCAACAACATGAGTCGCCTTGCCAGTGGTGTTGTTGTTGTTGTTGTTGCTGGTGTTGCTGGTGTTGCGCCTGCTGCTTAGGATGATTACCACCAGGCGAGCGTGTACTTAAGCATTTTATATGCTTTTCTTTTGAGGCCATGTTGTCCCTGTGCGCCAAACTCAAGTCATCTGTGTGGACGCGTCAAGGCAGCATCAGTTGTTGCCACAAGTTGCCACAAGTTGCCACAAGTTGCCACAAGTCGCCGCAAGTTGCGACTTGAGTCTTAAGTCAAAGTCGGGCCTTACGCCCGAAATTAGGTTCATAACGTCGTCGTCGTCGTCGTTGCACAAGGCGCGCGTTGAAATGGCGTTGATGATGTTCATGTTTCATGTTTGTGGCCTGATGAAGCGCAACGATTATCCCAATAACAACGCCAACGAAAATACCAAAAAATACCAAGAGACCCCAAACAAATTGATTGATTTGCCACGGCACGAAGCTGGACGAAAAGCTCCAAGGCAATGGCAACCGCAACGGCAACGCCGTTTCGCTCGGCGAAAACTTGTTTCTTTTTTTTCAGAGTTTTCATTTTTATGCCAATGAGATAGATACTTGGATGGATGGTGTGGGAGGCGGTGCGGCGGGTGCTCGGGGTCGACGGGGCCTAGCTAGGTGAGAGGAGATGCTTGTCTCTAAAGTGGGCGTTGTTGCTGGGGGTTTTTCGCTGCATTTTGCGGCGTGTTGGGTTTTTTCTACACTCTTTCGCAGACCAAATATAGTATATTTACTTTGTGTTGAAGTTTAGAGATCGCCAAAAGTTCACATCAAGAAGAACAGGTAAAGAATATATACCAAATATAGTATATTTATTTTTTGTGGAAGTTAGCTGATCACCTAAAGTTCACTACAGAATGTTCAGGAAGAGAATATATACCAAACACAAACCAGTGTCTAAGTTTTTGAGCGTTCTTTTGCATTTATTTTGGGAGTACACGCTGGTATTGCCCATATTTTCCATGTTTTTGAATCTAATGCATTTGAATTTTACACACACTTAAGTCATTCTATTATCCATAGTTCCACCCAATTTCTAAACAATCGGTTTAAGATCACAGGAGTTATGCATGATCTTCTGCTGCTTCCAAACTTGTCGCATTTTATTTTACGCAGTATTTTACGTCATTTTTTATGTCCATATCTGCTATATTTTCCAAGCTATTCTATTTAAATTTCCCACACACTTCAGAAATATTGTTCTTTCAAAATTGCATAAAATTTTAAATGAATCGGTGTAGAATCACAGAAGTTATGCATCCATTTCTGCAGCTCCCAAACGAATCAAATTTTATCAGCGTTCTTCTACGTTATTTCATTTCGTTTTTTCATTTTATATTTCCTATATTTTTCGAGCTATTCTGTTTAAATTTCAAACACACTTAAGCTGTTGTATTATCTATGATTGCGTATAATTTCAAAAGAATCGGTATAGAATCACAGAGGCTATTCTTGATTTTCTGCTGCTTCCAAACTTGTCAAATTTTATATGAGCGAATTTTTCTGGCGTTCTTTTACGTTATTTCTTTATGCCCATATCTCCATAGTTTTCCAAGCTATTCTATTTAAATTTAACATACACTTAAGCTGTTATATTATCTATGATAGCATATAATTTCAAAAGACTCACTTTAGAATCACAGAAGTTATCCATGCCTCTCTGCGGCTACCTAACTTGTCAAATTTTATCAGCGTTCTTTTACGTTATTTCATTTTGCTCATATTTCCTATATTTTTCGAGCTATTCTGTTAAAATTTCACTCGCACTTAAGTAGTTGCATTATCTATGATTCTATATAATTTCAAAATAATCGGCTTTAGAATCACAGAAGTTATGCATGCTTTTCTGCAACTCCAAAGCTTGTCGCATTTTAAGTGAGCTGTCGATTTGCTTCTCTTTGGCTCTAGCTATTCATCAGTTGGCAATGAAAAGAGTATGTAATCTTCGGTGCTGCTCCGCTTGGTGTTTTCCTGTGGTTGGACATTATTTGTGGCGTGCCAAAATCTATTGAGGCATGCATATTTATGCGGACTATTTTCAAATGACGGCGACAAAATATGCACGAAATGCAATTGAAATGCAACGAAATGTTGTGCAACGCCCACTATTGGACACAAGCCAAGGCAACATTTTGCTCAGAAGAAGAAGAAGAAGAAGTAGTTGCAGACAAGTTTGCGGCACGTTTGCCAATGCAGATGCAACAACCACGAACAACGAACAACGAACGAACAACGAACGACGAACTGACATATAACAATTTCTCAATGGAAATGGAGAATGAAAATGGAAATGCAGATGGAAATGCAGATGAAAATGGCAATGGCAATGCTGGAATGGAAATTGTTGTCAGTCGACTGCGGCAGCGACTGCGACTGCCGCTGCGGCTGCCGTTTTTCCGAATGACAAATAAGTTGCATGCAAATGGCTGGCTGCAAGAGCAATTTTTGTGGCACACAGTTGCTGCCGCAGTAGCAATTGCTACTGCAATGAATTAAATTCCACGGGACAATTTTCTCAATGGTTTTCCATTGATGAAACTCCCGGCGTCACCTTTGACCGGCCAAGTTGTTTGTCAAGATGCAAACTGACGGCAATGGCTGTGGCTGCCTCCGCCGTGTTGTGTTTACATGACAAATTTGCCGGGGCCAAGAGCAGGCTGCTCCGAAAGAATAGGCCCAGACACAAATGGCCAAAATGCGCCCCGAAAGCCCGTCGAGGCGCAGTTATTAAATTTGTTAACATTTAGCATATAAATTCGTCGCCCGATTTGTTCGTTCCCACATTCGTCAGTTGCTCCAAAGCCGTGAAATATATACGGAAAAACTTGAGAAAATAGCTGCCAGGCAAAGGGTGCATCAGCAGCAGCAGCAGCAGCGGCAGCGGCAGCAGCACCGCAATCAAAAGTCCAAAACCCTAAACGTTGTTGCCTGAAAATTGTAGGTAATTTTCCGGGCCAAGCTCTTACTTTAGACTTTCGGCTTTTGGAGGTCTCGAGTCGGGGGCTCTCGTCTCTCTTGGGTCTTACTTGGGTCTTGGGTCTTGGGTTTCTCCATTGGCCTGCAGAGCATTCGGCATTAGCGTTAGCGTGTGTGCTAACTGCTAACTGCTAACTCGAAACAACCAGGTTGTAATTTTCTATTTTGCGCCTAAAATGCTGATAATAGAAAGCAACGGCAACGGCAACAGCCACAGCCACAGACTGTTTGGGGCATATACCCTGTAACTGTGAAAGTGGGTAGAAAAGTGTATATTTGTTTCGGGCAAATGTTTGCCAGAGGTTGAAGCTTGCAACTCAAAACCTTATAAGGTTGGGTAGTGTCCGCCTGTGCGTCCATCTGCTGTCGGTGCTTTTGAGCGGGTCCGTTCTCTGAGACTATAAGGGCTAGAGTTCTTAAATTTGGTATGTAGAAGCATGTTTACTATACACAGGCATATCATCTTTCTAAAATTGATTATCTGCCCATTTTCAGCCATGTTATGACTTATTACGAAGCGCTACTGTTAAAGAAGAAGCATCAAATTTGATACAGAGTTGCATATAGACATTTCCAAGGAAATGTCAACTTTTGTTTTTAGCAAATATCTTGAAAAATACAAATTTCTTAAAAATCAGTCTTTATATAACAGCAATAAAGTATCTTTATAATTGGCGTCTAAGATTGATGTTTTGAAGACAATTGCTAAAAACCGAGATGTTGGACATTTCAATGATATATATGGTATATACTACTTCAAATAATATGCCAATCTTATGAAAATTCCTATTCGTTATGAGTCCACAAATGTGACTTTAAGCTATAAAGCTATACTGAAAATTTTGTTACGATCTAAAGACCTATGTACTCTATGCTACAGGGTAACTCATTGTCGTGCTCACACTCGACTGTAGCTTTCTACTTGTTGTTTGTTGTAGGGCTTAGGATTTTTGGCTGTTGCAGCTCAACGGATCAGCGTTAGATGATCATTATCGTGGAGTGCCTTTTTGGAGACGGAGATCTGGCCATAATTATGGCGGAACTTGTTAAGTGCTCATAAAAAATGCTTAACTCAAATGAAATGATAAACACGTTGCCATTGTTGTTGTTGTTGCTGTGGTTGTGGTTGTTGTTTTCGAACAACAACAATCAAAAATTCACTTTGTCTAAAAACAATTTTCGCCATTTCGTGCCGCTGCAAAAATGTAAACCGAAACTAACATTGATGGCGCCGTTTTATAGTGGGTTTTGCACTCTCCGTGCAATCAAAGAAACGATCAGACAATCAAAACAATCAAACAACACACACAACACACAAACAACACACAAAACAACAACACACTGAACACACTGAACACACATTGCTTATGGTCGCTGTTGACCAGGCTAATCGATTGTATCTATCGCGTTTTACTGTTTGCTGTTTGGTGTTTTTGCGTTTTGTTAATTAGCCATTTAATACTCTATAAAAAACAACAATAGCAACACCAACGGCCAACACCAACAACACCAACACCAGCAACAACAACACAACGCCCCAACCACAATGCCCCACAGCTGCCCCACACACACACACACACACACACACACACACATGGCCATAGTATAATATTTTATGTTATATTTATTGAGTCATTAAATAATAATCATAATTTTTCTTTATTATTTTATCCAGCAGCAACTCTCTCAGCAGCTGCCAACGATCTTCATTTGTTTAACTTTAACAGAGCTGTTAACAGAGCTTTTAACAGAGCTGCTCTTGGCTTTAGAATTGGAAAAATTGGCACATTTTAGCCAAATTTTTAAACATCTTCTTTTATATGGCCATAACAACACCATTTGGCTCAAAGCCTGAAGCACTATTTTCCCTAATTTCTGCTTCATTCACTGAAAGACTTTTTTATGTGGGTTGATTTCAAATTCTACGCTAAAACCTAGTTTTTCTATGAGATATATTAAAAAAACTAGGTAAGCTCTAGATAATGTTTACTTGAAGTTGAATACCAAATTTAAACAGAATCGCCCTGTAACTTTCTGAGAAAAGTTGATGATTAGAACCCACTTCAATAAGAGAGTTTCGCGAAAAAAAAAAAACAATTATTATGATTTAGCCAACAATTCCAATGGTTCTAACGATCTATTCTAAATATTAATGCAATCCATTTAAAGTTTTTAGTAAAAAAAACCATTGTAATATTTACGAATTTTTGTTTCAAAGCTGAAAATAGGATGAGTTAGCAGTAAGGTGAAGCAGATCTTAGGAATATTTCGGGAGAATATATTGAAATATTGAAGAATGTTATTTTGAATGTTGTAAACGGGATCAGCTTCTGTTATATGTAACAATTAGGTGTAGCAGATCTTAGGAAATTTGTGGGAAAATATATTGAAATTTTAAAGAATTTTACTTTGAATGCTGTTACTGGAATGAGGTTCTGTTAGATATAGCAGCTCTAAAACCTGACCTCATAAAAGAATTGGAAAGAGAATTTTTCTTTTCCATAAACTCGAATCAATTGCAAATTTCAAGAGCTCTAATTGAACTTTTTCTTTAAAATATTTGGTTATACAGTCGATTTGGTTATATGTTTTCTATAATGAATCTTGACGGGACCAGAAAATCACTTCATTATATAGAAACTTCAAGTTCGACTGTAGTTCACGTTATTGTTTTTGAGCCCTTTGTCTTTAGAATGAATAATGAGATATAGTACTATATGATATTTTTTTTGTTCATGGTTGCCAAATTGAAATGTTATCTTACGCTTCAAATTCAGTAATGCTCTAGAATTCTCAACATTTTTATATATTAAAAATGATATATGTAAAGTTTATAGCAAATTCTTTGAAATGCCTAGGTTATTCCAACTATATACGCTCTCAAGTACACTTGATTTATGCCTGAGCGAATTGAGGAATTCCATAAAATATATGTTCGTAGGGAAATCAAAACCCCGTCGGTTTGTGAATGAATGAAATAATTCCATAGTCTCGGACGGAATGTGGTAAAAATTGAAGAGATTGTTTTTGCTTTTGGAGCAATAAAGAAATCAATAAGTCAATTTGCCAATGTCGTTTTACCATTCGCCCCGTCGAGTGTTTCAGGCCTTTTCGAAGCCTTTTATATAGGAACATGTGTGTGTTTCATTATTTATTATTAAACGAATTGGCGCAACCTTAACTGCCAGGCAATTGGCTACCGGTGTTCTGCCAGTTCTCCAACTGGACTCCAGTTTCGACTCCGACTCCAACTCCAACTCCAGCCCCAGCTCCCATTCCAGGTGAATATGCAAAAGAGGGCAACAAACAGCAGCAGACAAAAAGACAAAAGACATAAATAGAGGTCCAAACCAGGGGCAGAAACGGAGGCAGAGACAGTGGCAGAGACAGAGGCAGAGGCAGCGGCAGAGACAGAGGCAGCGGCAGAGACAGAGAAAACATTCGACAGCATTTCGTGTGCGCGTCCAACTGGACAACTGGACAGCAGATCGTAGTGCCCAGTGCCTGGTGCCCATGTTCTCAGTCCCCAGTCTTCTCCAGAATTCTCTGCGCCTCAGTTCCCCAGTCCCAATCCCGATCCCAGTTCCAGTGCCAGCTTGAGCTCAAGTTCATGTTCATATAGCCAATTCAAATGAGTTGCAAAACGCAGCAGGTAGTTTCTGCAGTTGCAGTTGCAGTTGCAGATGCAGACCGAGAGGCACCAACCACATTGGATTGCGGTTGTAACTTTTATAATGCAACATATATACATATATATTGCTCTTGATCAGGCGTGGGTCTCATGCCTCTCATGTAGGCAGCACAAATTGATTTGCATAACCAATTATAAGCATATTCCCAGACGCAGCATGTTGCGTTTGGAACAACTATCAAAAGTATCCAAAAACATGAGAGCTTTACGTAGATTTCCTATAGTTTTTAATGTGCCTCAACATTGCAAAAGGCCTATGCAATTAGGTTATTTTGAAAGTTAGTGCATATATATGTATGGCTTTGGGTATAAGAGATGAACTGCTGCAGGTAAAATTGAATTGGGCATATTTGCCGTGTTTATGGATGGATCGTTTTGAAATTTAGGGAATTGATTGATAATGAAATAATTTCACTATATAGCAAATTTAAGGGGAATAGCTTAAGAAATGTAGAAAATATGATCAATTTTAACTTTTGTTGCCATACCTAATGATACAACAGTGGGTGGATCATTTGGAAATTTGGTCAATTGATTGGTAATGAAATAATTTCACTATATAGCAAATTAAAGGGCAATAGAAATATAGAAAATATGATCGATTTTAACTTTTATTTATATGACAGCTGGATAATATAGTGGTGCAGTGACTTTAAGAAAGAAGACTGGGCTTTATGAGCTTCCAAACTGAGGGATAACAGGCAGACAGAGGAACATAAACCAATCTCTGTCATTCTCCTGAACATTCTGTAGCTTTTAACCCACTATCTGCCCAGATTTAGCTATAGCTAGATCAAAGTAAATCAAATGACTTTCCCGAAAAGACAATTTGAGGCAATCTCAAAACATGTTAAATTCATGTGGCATATCTGTGTTATTTATTGTTGTGCGGAACACACCTGTGGCTCCAACGGGATTTGCCCTCAATACGGGGCCTGACTGCCCGACTGCTGCCCGACTCCCGGGCTGCCACTTATTAAACACTCGTCACTTTTAATTAAAAGCCACCGCTGCCACCGACTTAAGGCCAAGAGTGCCTCTGCCTGTGCCTCCGCCTGTGCCTCCGCCTGTGCCTCCGCCTGTGCCTCCGCCTGTGCCTCGGCCTGTGCCTCGGCCTGTGCCTGCCAAGAAGTGGGCTCTGTGTGTTTGGGGGTTTCATCCTTTGGCTGTGCGAAACGGTGGCAACAGGGGCTGTTGTTGCATGCCACTGCAATTTGCAATTACCACAAACACGCGGTGGCAACTCCTATGCAAACGGAAACGGCGATAGCAACAACAACACTAACAACAACAACAACCACAGCCGGGTGGCTTGGCAAAAGTTTTGCAATTAGAACACTTTCGCGTGGCTTTAATGATAACGCGCAAGAGAAATAATGAGGACGCCGACGATTGTAGCCACACACCGGAGTAACTCCATCAATTCCGATATATGTAGATATATATAAATATATATACTTCTTTTCATATAGGCAGGCGCAATGGGCGTGGTAGGAAACTAGCATTTAACTCTGAGTCTGCGCCGGGCCAACAAAAAAAAAAAAATAGAAAAAATAGGAAAAAATGTAGGAAAATTTGAGTGAAAAATGTTTTACGATTTGCGGCTTGTTGCCAAATCACCGTTTGCTGGAATTGCAGCTCAGGAACATGTGGAGGAAAGTGGTTTGTTGGTTTCTTCAACTTCTCTGCTTCTGCCACTTCTGCCACTTCCCGGCTTCTTGTTAAGAGTGGCTAAGGCATTGGCGTGTTGTTTTAGGCCCCGTAAAACTCTGCCTTAGTTTTGAAATCAAGGGCCAGCTTTTGTGCATGTCTTAAGAACCGGGGCCCGGGTCAAGTGGTTCCACACAATGCCACACAATGGTGTCCCTTGTCCTGTGTTGTCCTCAGCAATGGGAGCAATGTTTTGAGTAATATTCCAGGACAATGTGTTTGTTTACTTTAGCAGGCGCTGCGCTTGCAGGACGCATTAAAGGATTTGACGCATTGTCCACAAAGCGGATAAGTTTAGAGCGGACTCTTCAGGATTAATGCTGATCTTTTTTTTACCTCTCTCTCTCTCTCTCTCTGTCCCTATAGCCATAGCCAGCTCTATACGCTCCCTTAGACTCGGACTGGCCTTGCCTTGCTTTTTTTTTACCTGACGAGAATCTCCCGCAGTTATAATCACGGTTATACGGTTTTCGGGACAACAAAGGAACTCTCCATTTATGAAAATTATGTCTCTCCCTGTGTGTGTATGTGTGTGTGTGTGTGTGATAGCTCGTTAATTTGTTACAAAATTGCACATTTGGCTGACACGGCCCAACATGGGGTAGCACATTAGCCCAACCTACCGGCTTGCTGCTCATTTCGCTTCTCATAGATCTCTCCAGCATCCCCGTCGAATTCCCATCGTCGGCTTCAATCCCAGGCCATCCATCAAATGTGCTGCCATTTGACAGTTGCCTCCTGCATTTTGTATGCTCATTCACTCATTCATTCAGTCAGTCAGTCAGTCCATCAGTCCGTCAGTCAGTCAGTCAGTCTTTCATTCAGCTGTTGTTATTGCACTTTGACCTTCGTCCTGCTTTAGCGGCGCCTTGAGACGCGTGTTTAGACAAGTCCTTGTCCTGGCTGCGATTTCGTATTCAATTTCCAGCCAGATCTAGCCAATTTCTAGGCTATTTATGGCGCAATATCAGCTTACTTTCAATCAACTTCATTATGCTAATGAAGACACACAGTTGCTCACGCCCACACGTGCAACTACCGAGCAATACACTGGCAGAAATCGAGGTGTAACTTGGAGAAAACCATAAGCTTAATGTCTCAGGAAGTCATTGGAAATATACTCAAAGTATTTCCCATTTATTGTTCTTAAGTTTTATGGGCATTTTTTCCAGTGTACCCCTCCAACACATGCACATTTCATCAGTGGCTTGAGCCACTCGGACCGACTGACTGACTGACTGACTGACTAAGTGAGTGACTCGAGTTGACTTGACTTGACTAACTTGTCGAGTTGACTAAGTGACGGGCTCTGGCACCTTGGGGGCTCAACACACATCAACACACACACACACACACACACACACATACATATACAAGAAACAGAGCTCCAGGTGCAGGTTCAGTGCCAGTTCCAATCTCCCCCTCTCGGTTCGGTTTGGTTCGGTTCGGTTTGGTTCAGTCCCAAGTCAAGTACCCACAAGTCGCATTCATTCGCAGTCAAGATCACGATACGATCGCCTGATCATCGACATAAGCATTGAGCTTGGGGCGACGTTTAAATTTGTTCAAACTCTACACAAAATGAGCCACAGATTCTATCTGTTCGTTCAAATATTTGTTTAAATTAAGCTTTCAACTAAAAAGTTTCAAAAATGTTAATTTACCTCGCCACCAGACGCCATATCTCTATTGTATTGTATATCTTAAGCATGAAGCATAATACGTCAAAGTAGCAGAAGAAGCAGAAGATGAGGTAGAAATACCCATGACCAAAGTTCCAAAGATAAAACCACTTGACGACACGCATTATAAAATCAATCAAATGGCATATTAAAAACATTTCTTGAAATCATTTTGTATATTTTCCTATAGGCATTACATCAGAAAATGATCAAATAGACTTTCGAAATCCTAACTTTTATAAGTTGTTACTAGAATAAGATCTATCATTACTCCTAAGTTAAATTTCCTAACGAAGTCTCAATTTCATAGCCGGTTGATAATTCTGGGCTTCGGTGGTCCAGTGGATGGCGCACTGTCCCGCCAAACAAGGTGCGAGGTTCGAGTCCCGCTCATGGCTTTAGGCATGACCCTCCTAGAAAAACTAGGTTGTTGCTTAGGATTTGAAATCCACCCACATAAAAATGTTCTTCAGTGAAGGAAGCAGAAATAGAGGAAAATAGAGCTTCAAGTTTTGACCCGAAAGGGTTGTTATGGCCATATAATAATAATAATTATAATGCCCATTAATGAAAGAAAGTTTTGAGTAATAAGTCAATATTCTATGTAATTTCTTTACTCATGACTGTCTGTCTATAGGTAAATTAACCCTAAGTTTCTATATAAACGTCGATAATTCTGGAAACTAATGCATGTAGTATATAGTGCACATCTTTTAAAAGAAAATGATAAATAATTAGTACCCTATGAATCAAATGGATTATTTGATAGAGGAAGAAGTTTTTCAACCCTTCTGTGAAAATCTGGATAGTGGACAAAAGGCCAATATATCGGGGCAGTGATAGGTGTATATATACAAGTTGAAGAACCTATTTTATGCAGTTAATTTAGTTGAGAACCAAAGAGGAGAACCCATACTTAACCTGTAACACCCAGTTGTTGGCTGACAAAAGTTTGAGAAAAATTATAGGAACAACTACGGATAGTGATAATGATATAAGCCTATACAGAAAACCCATTCCAGGATGGACTTCCGTATATAAATATTTTATTTGACCGTTTTCCGTATCCAAAATTTCTCAAAAAATGCTGTCACTTTGGTCACTTTAGCTTCTCCCTGTAGAATCTACAGAATTCTTATGGTTTGTTAATATTTATTTACCAATTGACTGAGTTTTACAATTTTCCGCTTTCCATTAAATAATGAACAAGCTGATTGGGAAGTTGTTGTTGCTGTTGTTGTTGTTGTTGTTGTTGTTGTTACTGCTGTTAATGATGCCATAAATTTGAGGATATCAACGCTGTGGTTTTCGCGGTGGCTGCCCGAAAACGCATAAATTGTGGGGCAACAAATTTTTATGATGATTCGGGAGAATTTGAAAAGTGTCGAAAAAGAGTGCTTGAGGAGCAGGAGAAACATGCGGTTTTTATGTGTTGATATTTTGGGGGTTATTAAGTCGTTCCTGTGGAGCTCAAGCTATATGAACTTATAGGAAAGGTCGAATGTTCTTATGGGGTTAAGAATGTTTTCATAGTCTAAAAAGTTTAAAGAGATTTTGAGGAGATTTGTGATGAGTAAGCGATGTAAAAGGAAGTGGGGGGCTTGCAGAAAGGAGGAGAGAGGGCATACGAGAGTAAGTTGGAGAGAGATTGAGAAGAATATAATATAATAGCTTATGCGAAAGTGAGAAATAAGCAACTCTTGTAGATGAGAGGTGGAATGATGAGTTAGTGATATAAAAGGAAATGCGGAATTCGTAGAAGGACGGATAGAGGGCAAAAGAAAGAGACAGAAGAAAGAGAAAAAACTAATTTGTTGGGGAGAGAGAGATATATAGACAGGGAGAAAATATTGTCACAAATCAGTAAACTTTCAGGAGATAAATTTGAGATTAAATCGAAAGGTGCGATAATTTTTAAGTGATATGAAAGGAGAAACAACCTGTAGAACGACTGATAGAGGACAGAAGAGAAAGAGAGGTAAATGTGTGAAGAGAGTGAGAATGAGAGAGTGAAAGAGCGACAGAGAGACTGAGATTGAGTGAAAGTTAGGTTAGGGTTAGGAACTAATATATGAAATTCGAAAAGCAAAAAATTGACGAAAAACCTATGTGTATATTTAGAAGTTAGAGAAATCAAGAGTTAATCAATTACAGCTAGAAAGACAGAGGGAGAGAGAGAGAAAAGGGAGAGGGAGAGAGAGCTGGAGGCTAATTCAAAGTGTATAATGCAATTAATTCCGGTATAAAGTCTGTTTGTTATGTACTCCACTCACGCCTCTTGGAGTCGGTGAAGCGATTACTGGTGCTATTTCTGGTTCTTCAACTGAGCCACAATTGAAAATTACAATCAACCCCAATTACTTGCAGATAAGATTCAAGTAGCAATCATGCCTCCATCCGACCAGGCCGACCAGGCGCTGCACCCACTCCTCCTCCGGATGATAAGAGGCCGGCCCGAGTTAGAGTTCAAATTAATTGCAATATGAGACACATTAAATGTGACCCCGACGTGGGTGGAGGAGGACATGGCGCGTAGGTTTGTCCTGGGTTTCTGGCCTAATGAGCGGTCAGTTAATCATGAAACTTTAGACCAGCGCAACAGAGGATGACTGGGAAGGCGACAGGCAGGCAGGCAGGCAGGCAGGCGGTGCTCTATATTTGGCACTAGATCTGCTGCTTCTTATTCATCGTGGTGCTTAGGGTGGTGGTCAGAGCCGGCAAAGGCGCCTGCCTAATGAACAGCAAAGTGGCGGATGGCAAACTGGGCGAACTGGGGGAACTGGGGAACTGGAGAGTTGGAGAAAATTGAAGCAGTTCATAATTAAAAGCATATATTGGCTGGCTTTTGGCTTGGTCTTGATCGGGATCGGGTTTGTGGTGCGCGCGCTCGCTTTTGGGCTGTTGCCGCACATTAAAGACACTTTAATGCACTTCATCAATTTGGGTTATGGCAACAAAGCGGTGGCCAGGCAGCCGTATATATATATATATATATATCGAGTCCAAGCCAGAGCCGCAATTATCTCTGACGCAAACTTGACTTGTCTCGGAGTCGACTTCGCTTTTTAAGATTTCGCAAAAATAATAAATAATAAAAACAGCAAGATCGGCGGCTGCGGCTGCGGCTGCGGCAGCGGCTGAGGCAGTGGCAGCAACAACAACAACAATAATAAACAGGCTCACTTTTGACTCGCAGATAAAGCAAAAAAAAAAGCAAAAAAAAAAAAAAAAATTATGATGAAACTCCATTAATTTTTGTTGCCGTTGTTGCCGTTGTTTGGAGCTGCGTCATTGTTAATGAGTTTTCGTGTATAGCTTACTTATAAGAGCATCCAGGCTGGCAGTGGCTGGTCCAGGACCAGTTCCAAGGAACTCTGGCCCGAGCCCAGCATAGGCCTTCCGACAAAGTTGGCCAAGGCGCAGGCACAGGCTACTTAATATTTGCCAACTCCAACTCCAAGTTGCCAAGTTGCCAGTTTGCCAGTTTGCCCGGGTTGCCAAGTCAAGACCCAGACCCAGACCCAGGCCCAGAGCCAGAGCGTAGACTAAGCCAACTTGGTTGCGATTCTTTTTAATAAACTTCGTAGTTAGAAGCGGGAGGGAGACCCGAGTGGGTCTCTGCCTGCCTGCATCTGTATTTCTGTGTCGAGTGGTTGGAGTAGTTGCAGTATAGTTCCCACGCTTCTGGCCAACCAGCCCAAAATCATACCCATTAGTTTACACTTTAAATGCTAATGGCAATGCTGCCGCTGCCGCTGCTGTTGCCGTTGCTGCTGCTGCTGTCCAGAGCCTTCCTCTAGAGCGCGCGAGACTAGGGGCAGCTGGTTAGCCTGCCAACCCGGCCGGCCATCCTGCCTTGCCTGGAAATAAAACCAATGAACTTTTTAATTGCCTATGAGGCTCAACTTGGGCCTCGTCGACTCGACTCCGAGCACTCCGGTGTCTGGAACAGTGCAATCCTCAGGCCTGTCCCCCCGAGCAGCAAACCCATTCACCGTGCGGTTCATCCGTCTGGCGGCGGTGCGCGTATTTGGGTAGCCAGACAATGCTCCGATTTTGATTCTGAATCCGATTCAGTTTCTGTTTCTGTTACTGCTAAACTTGGCTAACTGACTTTTGGCCAAAAGCACTTACTCCGTCCGTCCGTCCGTCTATCCGTCCGTCTGTCTGTCTGTCTGCCTGCGTTTTGGCGCAATTTAAAGTTTTACTGTTTATTGTTATTTTATTTGCACATTGGCGCCGTTACCAGCTCCGACTGCGACGCCAACTGCGACGCCAACTGCGACTGCGACTGCGGCAGCGGCAGCGACTGCAGTTTAGTTTTCAAATCGTTTGCCATGAAAATTAGCCCAAGTTGATTTGGTCTTCATTTTGAGTGGCATTCGTTAGGCTTATTCGTGGTATTCGTTTTATTCGATTTATTCGTTTCACTCGTTTTACTCGTTTTACACTGTGCTACAAAGTTAGAAAGCTGATTAAAAGCTCTTCAATAGGCTGCACCACGCTTTTTGGGGCGATTAAATCGCATCGTCTGCATTTCGAGTGGTGCAATATAAATCGGATCTTTAATAAATTCCCCGGAACGAGCCAAACACGGACAACTTCAAACAAAACTCTTTTCGCCAAACTTTGTCCAATTTGTGGTTTTTGTAATTATACTCTTTTTCGGCCAAAAAAAGTATGTGCACTTTGTGCTGGGGTTTGTTATGGGTAGAACTTAGCGATGTTGATGAGTTCCCACAAAGTTAGCGGGCATAAGGAAGTTCAATGGGCTTTGTACATCTGCATACTTTTAGGTTGAACACTATTGATCAAGTGGGATTGCAGCCGTTTGAAAAGAGTATAAATTGTTAGGCTGACCAAAGCTTCTTGTAATATACAATTAGTTTTTAAATGGTATATTATCGGAAAATTCAAGTTCAGTTAGAAAGGGGTATGAAAGGTTCGGTGTGCCGTTGTCAAGCCTTCTATTGTTAAGTGTCAGAATATTTGTTGGAACCGACCCGATCGGACCACTATATCATATATCTGCTATATAGCCATAAATCGTTTTTGCTCATATTTACCATATTTTCCAACGTAATGGACTGAAAGCTTACGTACTTCTAAGATTCATTATTATCATAGGCTCGGACTTCAATATCATATAGTTGTCATATAACCAAAATTCGGGTTGACCCATATGTCTCATATTTTCATGAGAATTTGACTGAGAAGTTCACATACTCCCACGATTCCCTATTATCTACCGCTTCACAAAATTTTATAGGGATCGGACTACTATATCATATAGCTGCTATATAGGCATAAATCGTTTTTGCTCATATTTGCCATATTTTCGAACGTAATGGATTGAAAGCTTATGTACTCCCAAGATTCTATCGGTCCACCAAATTTCAAAAGGAACGCACTTTTATATCATATAACTGCCATATAACCATAAGCCGGTTTTTCCCACAATTCCCATGTTTTCTAAAATATTGGACTGAAAGTTTACATATTTGCAACATTTGTTATTATCTACCGTTCCACAAAATTTCAAAAGGAACGGACTTTTATATCATATAGCTGTTATATAATAAATCGGTTTTGCCCACATTTCTCATGTTTTCTAACATATTGGACTGAAAGCTTAGATATTTTCAACATTCATTATTATATACCACTACACCAAATTTTATAAGGATCGGACTTCTATATCATATAACTGTCATATAACAAAAAATTGGGTTTGCCCATGTATCGCATATTTTCTAACGTATTTGATTGAAAGTTCACACTCTCCCAGGATGCGTTATTATCTACCGCTATTGTCGAAAAGGGTATACACTTTTCGTTGCGCCGTTGTCAATGCTGCCTCACTTATTTTAATTGTTTTGATGGTTCGTCGGCGCTTGTTGGTTGTATCAAAAAGTAGCTGAAATGCATTTACCTAATTGTCATTTGTTGTGTACGGGGTGAAGGAGGAGGAGGAGCAGGAGGAGGTGGAGGAGTTGGAGGTGGAGTTGGGGGGACAAAAGGCGGCTAAGCGCTTGACAAAGGGCAGCGACAAAAGGCGTGAGCTAATTAAAATCGGTTGACTCAGCAGGTGGTGGTGAATAGAGGGCCTCGAATCTCATACCCTATACCTGATACCCTGTGTACCTTGTGTACCTTGTCGACTGCTGCCAACCTGACCACAGCGGGCGTCGCTATCGACGACGACGGCGACGACGTCGACGACTGGCGGCGCTGCAGGATCAGCACCTTTTGTGCGATAGCCGACAACGAGAACAACAAGTTGGGTTCCTCAATCGGAGGCGGTGTCATAATTTTCACAGTTGGTGTCGTTGTTAATGATTTAGGGCTCTCTCCGTGTGTGTGTTGTGTGAGAGTTGAGCAAATACCGGAGTCGAGTCCGAGTCCGAGCCAAGTCGGGCGACTATAGTGCAACAAAGTGCAGCGGCAGTGCGTCGGCAATAACAATAAAAACATGAAAAATCTAAATTCGTTTTGGCCAGAAGCGCAACGCTTTGAAGTTGCCACCAGGCCCTGCGTTAGAGCAGGAGACTCGCTGAGTTGTGTGGGAGCGAAACAGACAAGAAATTCATTATTCATATGGATATATATGGATGGGTATAGTCCCAGTCCATAGTCCCAGTCTATCTGTCTCGTTTCCATTCCATTCGCAGCACCTTTGCTCTCGGCCAGCTCGAAATCAAGTCAAAATCCATGGGGCGTTGCGGTGGCTCGCTGCGCTAATTTGGTCAATGCGGATGGATGGCCTACTGGCTGCTCGACTGGCGCCAGTGGCGCCCCCTACGGCGCACAAATGCCAAACAAATTGTTAACTTTTGTAAGTGATTCGATCGATTTGGGGCACTCTCCATATATGAATATATGAATTGTAAGTGACCCCCGCACGGTGTTCCGGACAAATAAAAGGACATCCAACAAAGGCCATAAAAAATTGGCAAGGGCTTTGAAATTTTGGATTGACACTTGCTTTGGCAGGCTAATAACGGCGCCAAGTTGCCAAACAAGTAGGCTGAGCCAAGGAGTGGACCGACTGCAGATGTCTGTTAGCCAGGTCTGAAGTGGAGGGTAATGGGAAATACTGGTTCGGGTTGGGCTAAAGAAATACTTGCGACACTTTTGTATTGCAAACCAAACAACCCTATCGGGTCAAAGCCTGAAGCACTATTTACCTTTATTTCTGCTTCCTTCACTGAAGCACTTTTTTTACGCGGGTGTATTTCAATTCCTACGCCGCAACCTACTTCTTCCTAGGAGGGTCATGCCTATCGACATGAGCGGGACTCGAACTCGCACCTCTTGTTTGGCGGGACAGTGCACTATCCACTGGTCCACCGAGGCTCCCGAATAAGTAGAACATTTAGTGGCTATAAAAAACCAAGACTATTCTGGTATTAATGGAGGAAATTATCTGAATGTAAGGAAAAATTAGGTTATGATATCGACAATAAGGGAGGACTCGAACCCACAATGTTGTTTTTATGCGAAACACTGGCCACACTTGCCTTGAGTCACCTGTATCTAGATATGTCCGCCACTCTGTTCACATATCATTGTGAGTGTCTCCTTGTCAGATGCTATAGGAACTAGAGGTTCTAAGCCTTTCATGCAAAATATTTCCATCAAGTTTCCTTCAAATACACACCATACGTCCGTTATTCGATTGATATTTATAGCATTTATAAAACTTTTGCCTCGAAATTTGGTATCAGCTAAAGCTATACATATATGCAGATTGATAAAGATTGTATTATATTTTGAACTTTGAATTTAAGAAACTTTGGTATTTTAAGCACATTGATTGTAAGGGAATTTTTTGTATGAATATGCCATAAAAATTAATGGAAAATTTCATAATTATCGGATAATAAACTTGTATCTTATTTAATATAGATAGAATTTACAAAAATTGAACTAAAACGAACGATTAAAGTTGAAAAGTTTTTGAGTTTAACTTTGGAATATACCAGAAATTCAGGTATTTTATTTGCAGATATCATTTTGTTTTAGTTTTGATTATACCCTAAGGTATAATACCATATCTTTTGAATTTTCGGACTTTTTGTTTGGAGAGTTTGTTTGAGAGACCGTAAAGTAAGTCAGGAGTTTGAAACCGTTTTGGCTTAGTTCTGAACCGGTTTATATATACATTTTTTTACGAAAACTACAGATTCCGATAGCAACTCTTACGACAGACTCGCTCGAGACTCTTTCATAAGGTGTTAAATGGTTTTAAAAATTTTTATATAAAAACTGTAAGCTGTGTTCGCTAAAGTGGTTCGATTAGGTTTGCATTTCAATTACGATTCTTTGGAGTAATCTTTTAGATATATATTTTTATATTTCTGTGTTGATCGATTAAGCAAATCAAGTTTCATTTTAATTTGCAGAGACTTGATTGACTGACTGACTGACTGACTGACTAACTGACTAACTGGCTGGTTGGCCTGGCATCGATATCATTTTGTATAATTTTCCTGCTCCACACACACACACACTCCACACACACACTCCACACACACACTCCACACACACACTCCACACACACACTCCACACACACACACTTGGACACACACACTCCATCCCATCCACAGAGCAGTCCCCTCTCCATGTGCCCAGTTGTTGCACGACGTTGAAATTGCTCCAATTATGTTGGCTCTGGCGCGGGTTAGACCTCGGCTTTGGCTTTGGTTCCAAAGACTTTGGCCAAAACAGATCGCGTTGCCGCTTGCCACATGCCGCCTGCCCCCCTGCCGCTTGCCACACAGCAGCAGCAGCAGCCGCAGCAGCTTATCCTTTTAAGCATTTCACGTGTTTGCCATGGAACTGCGACTGCTTACCGATGCTTGACTAGATTGAACTGACCCCAATGTCATTATACTTGGTGTTCCGAGCAGCGGCACCTATCACCGGCACCGACATCGGTATATATATATATATGTATATATATATATAGCTTGGCAACTAACATCGACGTCGACATAAACGTGCCACAAACAACCGCATCTTGGCTACCAGCTGCCACGCCCATACGCCCAAATTTCAGCGCAAACAGCCAGTCTATTTATTTGGACTTGACGATGAACTCGTTGCTCCTCTGCTCTGCCCCAGCTCTGCTCCGCTCTGGTGGTGGGCAGTAGGGCGACCAGCGCAATTATCCGGCAAATAGCAGCTTTCGCGGCCCCGATCTGCCGTTGATTGCAGCTTGCCGCTCCACCCTGCCTCCTCCCTGGCTCCTCCTCGTGCCACCTTTAGCCTGCCCCACCACTAGGAAACGGTAAAAATCAACTATGCAACTGTAAATCGGTGCACTGAAACTATTAACTAAATTCGCCCGGATTGGCAGGCAGCCATTTGACTACCGCATTTCAGCCATTTACCCGCCGCATTTCAGCCATTTTCTCGCTTCACGCAAATTGGCCGCGTTTCCCGTTGACAATTTTCGGCTACTTCGATCAGGTGTCGCCTTCTGTCAGCCTCCTAACGGCTTAATGAGCCTTTAAAACTATCGTTTAAATTTTGATTCAAGTCGATTTTATATATATTTTCCCCCAGACATGGCTGAATTCCTCCATGGTTTCTCCAGAAATTAACGCAATTTCTGCAAATTAGAACATGCAAAAAATATTAGGAAAAGTATGCTCAACTATGTGTTACCCTGTGTCTAAAGTTTGGTAAGTTCGAACAGTCTTTAAATGCCAAGATTCGCCTTGTGAAGTAGAAAAGGATGAACCACTCGATAGCTTTGAAAAATTTCAATACTATCGATAGATCGATATTAGTAAGCTCTTAGCAGCAAGGAAACTTATGAACAGTAACGTTGGAAAGGAAGGCGAACATTGAAATTAGAACTTGGAAAATGATACTGGATAGTTCGAAGGTTTTTCCAGCAATCACTTGTTACTTACACTTACTTTTTACACGATAGTAAATGGTTGCTGACAGCTCTATTCAATGCAAAACTATCGATATTTGTATAGCTTGCACACCAGTTTTCATATATTTTTTTAAAAGTGGCTATAACAAGCTTATCGGGTCACAGCCTGAAGCACTTTTTTCCCTTTATTCCTAACTTCCTTTCAAATCCTACGCCACAACATAGTTTGTCTAGAAAAGTCATGCTAAGTACTTGAGTGGGACTCGAATCCACAACTTTTGTTTCGCGGGACAGTGCTCTATCCACTGGCCCACTGAGGCCCCAATTTCATATCTTGCAATCTGTAAAATATCAACGTCATTATGGATAGTTCAAATAGATGCTGTTGATTTTGTATAGTATTCAACTAACTGCTTCGATATATATACTAACTATTTCGATAAATCATACTTTTTAAGAGCTGTTATATAAAAGATGGAGAAGCAGAAGAAGTAGATTCTAGGCACTGCCTCAAGATCATAACTTAACATAACTGCATAACTTTGGTGTTTATAGAGCAAAGTTTTTGAAACTTGGTGGAACGCTAGATAATACAGAAACATAACCTTTTCACAGGGCTATGTTACCCCATTTAACCCAGTTTCCCTGGGTGTAGGGTATAAAAATTGAAACCCATTAAACTTGGCGAATTTAACGCTAAAAGCGAAATTCAGTTTTGATTTACGTGGCGAATTAATTTTGTGGGTCGGCGTCGGCGTCGGCGTTATTAGAAATTCCTCTTGTTGTTGTTGTTGTTGTCTTCTTTTGTTTTGTTGTTGTTGTTGGTGTTGTTTCTGGCGCGGCGCGGCGAACAGGAAGCGAAATTGAGCATAACCAATTCGCATTGAAATAATTTGCAGTTTCTCGCCCGTTGCTTAATTAAGAAATGTAAAAGCAATTTGCAAAGTTCTCACGCCAAAGACACACACACACACTCACACACACACACACACAGATACACACACACACACACACTCATACAATGACTGCCCCAACTGATAAAACATCTCCCATCTAACCATTCCAGGATCATCCCAGTCTGCGCGGCACTCCACTCGCCATGCTGGCGGCACAGTGCAACAAGCTGTCGAACAAATCACCGCCGCCGCTGGCCGATGCGGCTGTTGGCAAAGGATTCCATCCCTGGAAGAAGAGCCCCAATTCACCGGCCACCGGCAGCAGTGGCAGCGGCAATGTTGGCGGCGGCGGCGGCGGCAGCACAGCCAGCGGCAGCAGCAGCGTTGGCCAACACTCGCCGTGCGCCATCTCCGCAGCCAGCTCATCCAGCTCGAGCGGCAGCGGAAGTGGCGGCGGCGGCGGCGGCGGTGGCCAGGTTTCGCGTAGCCTCTCCTCCAGCGCCAACAGCAGCAGCACCATGGTGAACATCACCGCTAGGTAAGCAGCGCGACGGCGCACTGTGGTCCAATATCTAGAGATTAGTGCTAGGACAGGCCGAGGTGGAAAATGCTCCTTTGGGACACATTTGGCTTCAATAGTTAGATCAGTGGAATAGCCCCGTCAAAGAATAGGTGTGGGTTCGATTCCCACCTATGTTGATAGACATGATCCTGCTAGAAAAACAGGGCTATAGCGTAGGATTTGAAATTCACCCACGTACAAAAAATTCTTCAGCGAAGGAAGCCGAAATAAAAGTCAAATAGTGCTTCAGGCTGTGATCTGATAGGGTTGTTCTGGCCATATCTTATATCGCCAGAACTTCTAGTTTAGTTAAAGTTGTTTTGATGGAATGTATAAGGCCTATGAGGGCTGTACAGGGCTGTCAGGAGATCATACTTCATGTAGCTATTGCAGTATACTTATATTCCTAAGTGATAGTTTATCCAGACAGACTATCAAATATATAGATTCGAGGGGAAGGTATTCCGTGGAGTGAACCAAGCACTCAGAACCTGGTTCAGCTCCTAATCCTAGCTTTACTTCTTCCTAATCTTTTGCTTCCAACTTTTTCCGAACTTCCGTTCAGTCTAGTTAAACTAGTTCCGCTTGATCCGCTCCGCTCCGCCTTTGAACCAGTTCAGTTCAGTTAGTTTCCTCCTAGATTACGGACCACAGTGCGTTGCCCAGACAACAGCGCGCTCTATACAACTTGTGAGTAATTTCAGCATTTATCCTTACAGTCGTCCGCTGGCCTCGTCCTGTGCGGCCGTTGGCAGCTCGGCCTCCGCCTACAGCAGCGACTTGTACTTCCCCAATGCATCCACATCGACGGCCAGCATGGTGGCCGACAATCATCACATGCACCAGGGCCTCTTGGGCAAGGTTGAGGGCGCCGCCTTTGGTTCGGTCTATTCGCGTCACCCATACGATTGGCCCTTCAATGCGGTAACTGCATCCGCTCACAAAGCCGCCGAGGCAGCCAGTGTCAACTCCGGTTGGTGGGACATGCACAGCGCCGCCGCCGCGGGCAGCTGGTTGGACATGGGCAGCGCTGCGGCAGCTGGCATGCACTCGACCATGGCGAATTATGCGAGTGCCGCGGCAGCCAGCACGGATTATAGCTCGGCATTGTCACATTCTCTGTCGAATACGGCACATTTGTTGGGATCCGGACAGCATTTGCTGCAGGATACGTACAAGAGTATGTTGCCCGGGCAGGGCGTGGGCGGCTTTTCGCTGCCGCACAGCTCACCATCGGCGGCGGCCACAGCGACATCACCGCAGGCCTCGACGCCATCGACGCCGTCGCCGCGCTCGCAGCGACGGTATGCGGGACGCGCGACCTGCGATTGCCCGAACTGTCAGGAGGCGGAACGCTTGGGGCCGGCTGGGGTGCATCTTCGCAAGAAGAACATACACTCGTGTCACATACCTGGCTGCGGCAAGGTGTACGGTAAAACGTCTCACCTGAAGGCTCATCTGCGTTGGCACACCGGCGAGCGTCCCTTCGTGTGCAACTGGCTGTTCTGCGGCAAGCGCTTCACGCGCTCCGACGAGCTGCAGCGACATTTGCGGACGCACACCGGCGAGAAGCGCTTTGCTTGCCCCGTGTGCAACAAGCGTTTTATGCGCAGCGACCATCTGGCGAAGCACGTGAAGACACACAACGGCACGGCGCCAAATGGCATTAAAAAGGGTTCCTCGGAGTCGTGTAGCGACTCTGAGGAGGCTGCCAATCAGTCGGGTGAGTCGAACGGGCTGGGCGGCGCGTCCAGTGGCCAACAGACGGGCGCAGGTGGTGGCGGCGGGGGTGGCTCCAGCAGCGGTACTGGCGCCGGTAGCGGTGGCTCCGGTGCCGGCAACGGAGCTGGCAGCCATCCCGGCACCCCAACCTCGCTGCACGCGCACAGCGCCTCCAGCACGTCCAGCAGCCTGCTGGGCGGCGGTCTGCACCTGGCCACGCCGCACCAGATGGTCGCCGCGGGCGGCTCGCCGGTGATGTTGCATCAGCATCAACAGCAGCAACAGCAACAACAACAGCAGCAGCAGCAGCAACAGCAACAACAGCAACAGCAGCAACAACAGTTCGCCCAGCAGCAAACGCACCCCCATGCGCACCTACACCACCACCACCACCACCACTTGGTGGGCGCCTCGGCGCCAAGTCCCGGCCTGGATCACCGGGCGGATCACAGTGCGCTGGTGGACATCAAGCCGCCGATGGTTTGAGGTTCGCTGGGACCCTTTCTGTTCACCAACTAAAGACAGAACTGGGTTCCTCCAAGCGGCTGGCCAAGCGGCTGGGCGGTCTTACAAGCTACGCCCCCTTCACAAACCACGCCCACAAACACACTAGAGACACACACACACACATACACATATTAACTTAGAGAGTCGATTTAAAAGAAAATTAATTCATTAATTAATTAACTTTTATTTAGCTTGCTTTTTGCCTCAAATTAAAACCAATTCTTTGTGTTATCGATAGAAATTTAAATAAAATTCTTAAAGCTAAATGTATATGTATATGTATATGTATATCGATAGTTGTGTCTGTCTGTGGCGGCAACCGATCACAATTCTAAAGCTAAACACACAAATTCAATCAATCAATTTGCAAGCAAATCAAATACTTAGAACTCAAGCATATATATATATATATATATATATATCTGAATATTTGTATATCGGTATATATATACCTAAATATATCTATTGTATATAATGTATTTAATGTATCTCTAGGTGTCTATGCGTAAATAGTTTCATCGAACGATTCTTAAATATGCAAAATAATTAAGGCAAACGTCAAAAGTTTGCTAACAAATTAAGCTTAAAATCTAAATATATATAAAGAAATATATATATATAATTTCGATATATATATGTTTTTTTTTTTTTTTTGAATAGCTTCTAATTATGCAACATTTTTTTTACTAGGTTTAAGTCTAAGAGAATATTGTTTAGAGAATAAAAAGCTAAAGAGTGTGCGCTGCGCTTATAACAAATATAAAATATGACAAAAGTTAAGGAAACGCCCGATTTGAGGCCCGATGTGTCGGGAAAACGATATAACTGATTTCGAAAATGAAGAAAAACATATATATGTATGCAAATAGTTTGTTCAACACATTTGCAAAGACTACAAAAAGAAAAACAAAAAAGCAAACATATTAAACATATATTATAATTAAACTAATATTTCTAGTCCAATTATGAAAATCAGAACAAAAATGTTAAACCTAAAAAAATGAAGCTTGTAAAGAGAAAGGAAAAATAAGAAGAAAGACAAAAGATTTGCTTGAAAAACTGAGAAAAAAATGAAAAGAAAATGCAACGAAAATTTGTGTAGGGAAATTAAAGAGGAGCATGCGAGGATCGCCTAGTAGGAGCTAGGCAAAGTGAGGAGGTATTATCTTCGGCAGACCGAATATATTATGCGCTTTTCGAAGTTGGGAAAGTATATAGACATTTTGTGCGCCAGAGAACTGTGCTATACAACATGGTGAAGCAGTAGAAGTTGTTTCTAGGCATAACTGTAGTGTATATAGAACGAGCTTGTTGAAAATTGGTGGAACGTTAGATAATACAAAAACCTAAAAATTTGTTAAATTTGAAGGTAAAAGCTTAAAAAAAATGGTAAATATGGGCAAAAAAAAGGTTATGGCAATTGCCGTTTTGCTTCGAAAAGTGTATAATAATATGCCTTGTGTGTTGTATATTGTATTTTCTAATTAACTCTCTCTCACACACACCCCTACACCCCTAAACACACCCATTTATCATACCAATTTTTAGAGGTTAGTTCAAAATATGTGACTAAACGTTTTTTGTTGTTCCATTTTTGGCATTAAGCTTGAACATATTGAATAAACGCAGTGCTTAACTTAACTAAATATAAATAAACAAATACGAAAAAAACATAAACAATTAGTGCTTGGGTTGTTCTCAGCTGAGAACTAAACATAAAAGAGGAAAACAAAAATCGAAAATCGAAAAAAGATAATGAAAATCAGCGCTTTGCAAATTTCAGCAACAACTACCTATAAATATATATATATATATTTATATATATATAATATGAAAAATATTTTTTTTTGTCAACTAAAAAAACGAAAATGTAAATTAATTATTTAAATTACAATAAATATATTTAAATTTTATTAAAATAAATGTAAAAAAACGCAAAAAACTGAAAATGCGCTAGAAACACTTTTACTTGGGCGGGGTGTTGGGGGGATTCCCGGTAGGGCGAGGGCAGGTCATAAATTACGCCGCATTTAGAGCTCAATGGAAATCAATTTGCCAGCGGCTGCCGGATAACTCCGAGATTTCGGCCGGAGAGAGAGCGATTCATAAGCGGAAAATGTGTATGTTTTGACTGTGCTGACACCATCAAGTGGGGGATGCTCGACTTGCCACACGACGCCTGTTCCAGTCAGTGGGTTGGGTTACCCGGGCTGGGCTGCCAGCAGGGTGGTTCTCCGTCCGGGTTCCGTTGACAGTTTATTTAACTTTGGCACTCGGTCGGGCGGTATGCTGTGCCTTGTGGGCGTCACCGTGGGCGGCTTGGCCAACCTTGTCGTTAACGACTTAAATGCAGCAAAAGGTCACGGGTGGAATACGGCTCTTTTTTTGCCTTTTTTGGCTTTACGGTTTAGGATTTACGCCACCCCGCCTTGGTTACGTCAGTTACTTACTGGCTTTGGGCTCTTAGGGCGATTTAAATTTTATTACCGTCGATTCCTTGCCGGGGGTCGTTGCCAGACACAATGGGTTTGGGTGCCGGTGCCGGGGCCGGTGCCGGGGCTACTGGGTAGTGGGGCTGATCTCTGGGAGTGGGGAGTGGGGAGTGGTACAAAACAGATTGAAATTGAAGTTGTGCAGATTGTTTTTGATTTTCGGCCTGCCCTTACTTAGGAGTAGATTAAGCTGAGCATTTGCTTTGGCATTTCGAATGGTTTGTATTGACATTGTCGCTGGGGCGTTCGGCGTGGGTTCGGCCTGGGTTCGGTGTGGGTTCCATTCGACGTTAAGAAGAGCAATCTACAGGACAATGAATCGCAAATGCACAAGGACAAAATCAGGACGCTTTATGACAAGACAACTTTGGATGTCATTATGCCATAATGTGGCCAAAATGTGTTTACATTTAACAAATTGTTATCTAATGCGATATGGGAATAGATGAGATTTTGAGGGATTTTCGGATTTTATAGATAGTTATTTACTAGTGTTAGGGGGCCTCGGTGGACCAGTGGATAGCGACTCTTCCGCCATCAAGAGGCTGTGGGTTCGAATCCCACTCATGCACTAAGCATGATCCCCTTAGAATAACAAGGTTGTGGCGTAGGGTTTGAAATCCACACACGTAAACAATAGAAGGAAGGAAGGAACCAGAAAGGCAAATAGTGCTTCACTATTTTCGAGTGGCCACCAATTCTTTGTGTTAGATTTGTCTTATTATTATATGGCCTCAACGACTCTATTAGATCAAAGCCTGAAGCACTTTTTCCTTTTTCAAATTTCAAATCCTACGCAACAACCTAGTTTTTCTAGGAGGATCATGCCTATCGACATGATAGGAGAGCATAAAAGATACTCTAGGGGTTTTGTCTTGATTAAAATTTATGATTGTATGTTAGATATGATATTTGGGATACACTAAAGTTGTCTTAAAATAGTTCACAAAAATTTGAAAAATGTCTAAATTTGAAAATTATCATAAAAGGCCAATTACAGATTTGCTCGTTGGGTGGCTGTTAATAGGATGATATAAGATCCATATATGCATAGGTTAGATAGATATTAAGTAAAATATATTGTATTCAATATAAATCTGACGGACATGTTATTATTATAATATATCAGGATCGGTAGAGCACGGTATACTCTCATCCCATTACAGGGTTTCAAATACAGAAAATTTTGGAATTAAACAACAAAAGTCCCTGAAATAAGCTTAAAGCTTTATTAAATTTAGATCCGAATCCCTCCAAGGCTGGGGGCTAACCTCAATTTTCTTAATGATGTGCAGCATCATGATAATTTTCGTCTTCTTTTGGTGTCAAGTACAACGATTTTCCACAGCCAGCGACATGTCCTGTGGGTGTCTCGTTTGCATAGTCAAATTTCAAAGGACCTTGTGAAAGTTGTAAATTAAAATAATGAAAATAAACTGAACAACAGAAGACACAGCAGAAGTGTTGAGTCATGCGTTGGGGTTTGGCATGCAGAGAGCCCATCTACACCCCCAACACATATACATACACTCCTCCCCCTAAACAAACACACACACAGTCACAGTTGCAATCGCAGTCACAGTCAAAGTCACAGTCACAGTCAGAGTCACAGCCAGAGTCACCGGGCATAGGCTATGGCAGATGAATAATGGGCCCTTCGGCGGCGCTAACAACATCATTAGCAGAAAATTTTAATTAAACAAGTAGGAATGTAGCCAAAACACATAAGGCACGACTCGCAGATACCCTGCAAAGTAAGGCATGACTTCATCACTTGATGACTTGATGTTTTTTGTAGGTCAGTGGAAAATTGAAGAAAATTATGCATATGATCGCCGCAGGGTTGTGAGTTTAATAAAGTTATTATACGAAGGGAATAATTTGGTTTTTGTTTTTTAAATTAACACTTACAATTTACCAATATGCCAATATGACAATTATTGTTTAATAAGTTTTCAATGTTGACTTTCTCGGGAACAACGAAGTTCGAGGCAATTTTTCGACGGAAATTGTTAGAGAAAAACTTTCGCATGTTCGCTAAAATTAACAAAAGTTATTATGGTGTCATCAGAAGGCAAATGATGATATTAAATTCTTATTAAACAATGTTTATGGAGATTCCGTGCCGTCATTAGGAACCATTAAATTTAATTGAATTTAATCGTGGACCAAGGTGACTGCACCGCTTGGTCGAGTGCGACCAACAACAACGACAACGACGACAACTGCCAGAACAACTTCGACAGCAACAACACATCGGAAATGGTTGACAAAATCGAGAAAATTTGGTAGAACAATCATTAGACTCATATCATTCTCATTTTTATTAATATATGGCCATTACCACCCCATCGGGTCAAAGCCAGAAGCACTATCCTTCTTTATTTCTGCTTCCTTCACTGAAGAACTTTTTTTCGTGGGAGGATTTCAAATCCTACTTCACAACCTAGTTTTTCTATAATGCCTATCGACGTGAGCGGGACTCGAATTCGCACCTTTTGGTTGGCGGAACCGTGCACTATCCACTGGTCCACTGACTCATATCATAAGAATTTAAAATACAGTGAAACCTCGCTACAGTGGACATTCTCATGAGTGGACACCTCCTTTTAATGGAGAAAAGCTTGGGAATGGGGAATAAATTGGTGGACAACTCTCAATAATGGACAAATTTCAGGCGACCGTCGCTGTCCAGTGTAGAGAAATTTCACTGTATATTAGAAAAATATTTGATTATTTGCCAACTTCCCCTTTAGCTTAGTGTCAGCATCGGAATCGATTATTCAGTTAAGAATTGCTCAAAGGAATGTTTAGTAAATCGAAGTTTATTTAGAAAGACTTCCAAGGCCTTAAGTAGAATTTATATATTCCTAATTTTAGAACAGAGATACAATTGAAATGGGTGCTTTCAGTTAGAGAATTGACTCAACAGTTGATCAAAAAGACAAAAGAAAGAAAGGAAGTCATCTAGATTTTATTGGGGAAGGTAATCTGAAAATATACTTATATTCAATGGATTGCATATGTCCAAATTCGGTTTCTATTTTGATAAAAAATAAAATCTGCAAAAAAAAAAAACGGAATATAATCCATAAAGAAGATGTATGTTGTATGCTATCCATATGATATAGTAGCATACAGACTTTTGAAAATTAGTAGAACGGTAGATAATAAAGAATCTTAAGTATATGTGAAATTCAAATATATCAGCTTGCTTTTGCATGAGAATTATGACAAATATATGATAGTGATCATATCCAGCCGGCTCCGACAAATGTGCAGCATCTTTATGGCTATGTTCCAAGTTTTATTGCCATAGCACAAAAACTGAAGACCATACATACAGACGGACGAGCAGATAAACGGCCGAAATTTACCCTAAACATTCTGAAAGTAACTTAGTGGATCTACGACGCTTCCTATAGAAACAGCAGCTTAAAGTGGTTTTATTTTTATCAAAATTTAACCGATTGTTAAATAATTGCAAAGTAATTTGGAGAGTAGATTTTGGAATACCAAGTTTTATTATCCAACTTTCGTCGTAAGTATTAGTAAAATAGTAATCATGGGTTACGGAGTACCAGTGGGTGGATGGACCCTTCTGATTCTCTGGATTCTGGTGCTGTTATGTACCATGTTTTACCAAATTTTAAGGATATCAATTTCCTTATCTACCCAGGCATTGTGGGGTGCCGTAGACGGTATTGTCAGTAGATAGATTGAAGATAATCTTTAGCACCCTATCTCAAGCTCACTTTGAATTCGGTTCAGATTAAACGTTTCGTCATTTCATATTGTTTACAAATTTTCTATTCTGTTTCAGTTTTATGTATCCATAAATATTCAACGATTTTCCGAATTCGAAACATCTTATAAGTTACAGAAAAGGAAGTCTGGAATGATTATGAAGCGGTAGATAATAACGAGTCTTGGGAGTTTGTGAACTTTTAGTCAAATACGTTTAAAAACATGAGAAATATGGGGAAACCCGATTTATGGTTATATGGCAGCTATATAAAAGTCCGTTCCTTTTGAAATATGGTGGAGCGATAGATAATAATGAATCTCGGGAGTACGAGAGATTTCAGTCCATTACGTTATAAAATATGGTAAATATGGGCAAAACCGACAGCTATATTATATACAATTCTGATCCTTATGAAATTTGGCGAAGCGGTAGATTGCAACGAATCTTGAGAGTATGTGAACTTTCAGTCCAAAACGTTAGAAAACAAATATTGGCCAAATCAATTTATGGTTATATGGCAGCTATATGATATAGTGGTCCGATCGGGCTGGTTACGACAAATATGCTGACTAAAGAAGTCTTTGTGCTAAGTTTCATTACGAGAGCTCAAAGACTGAGGTACAGATAGTCGAACATGGCTCAATCGGTTTCTATTGTCCTCCTGACCATTCTGAATGTAAATTTTGGGGGTGTACGACATTTCCTTCAATGCATTACATACTTTCCGACAAAGTGAATACACTATTCTCTTTGAAATTCCATAGAAATTTCATAGAGTTCGACTTATCATTCTCTGGCAACATCTAAGTGTATTGGCATACCCTGTGCTGTGGCTGTGTTTTTCCAGGGTATGTGTATGTAAATATGATTTTCACACATTCGATAGGCGCCGGCAATTGAGCAGCCGACAGGAAGGATTTTTGGGACTGATGTTGGGCAAATCCGCGGGGGGAGAGGTGGGGACACTATGCCGCTTCCCAGCTGCTCCAAAATGTCAACACTTTAGTCGCCGTCTTGTCGACGATGGGTTTTCGAGGGGATTCGAGGGGGTTCGATGGGGACGCAAACATTTCTCTGTGCCTGCCTGCCCCGCCCTCGTCACTGCGGGAGTTTCCTCCTTGTTCACACATTGTGTTCATTAAGCGGCGAACAAAAATTTCATCCTCAGTTTTGAGAATCAGAGATCTATATTGTTGTCGTTGTTGTTGTTGTTGTGGGGAGTAATACGGCTGCTAAATGAGTGGCTGTGATTTGTTGTTGTTGTTGTTATTGTGTGGTGTCGCTGTGGTTTGTGTCTTGTCTCAAAGTTCTATCTCGGTTCAGTTGTATCTGGTTGTCCCGGGCTCCGGTCCGACATCTGTTTGCATTTGACACGATTATTTATGTTTATCGCGCGTTAAATGTGCGCTATTATCAGCATAATAATCGTAATTAAAAGTCAACTAATTTATGGCAGTGATTTATGTCCTCGCATTCCTCACAATTTCTTGCTTCGTTTTGCCTCCACTTTCACACTTTTCCACTCTCATCTGGCGTTTATAACATGTTCTTTCGGCAGTTCTTATAAACATATATCTTGTGCCCGGTCCCATTTGCCTTTGACAATCTCTACAATTTCTACAATTTCCATAATTTTCACGATTTCCCGATTTTCGGTTTCGTTTGCATTCCGTAAATATCCCGTGGCGCAGGACTCGAACCGAGTCGAATGAGTCGAGGACTCACGCTGGGTATTTTAATTTCATTAACTGTGCTTTTTGTTGTCATTGATTACAATTTTTGTTATTGTTATTGTTGTTGTTGTTGTTATTGCTCCCCTTGTTGCGGTTCCAACAACGTTTAAGCCATTCTCATATTAATTTACCACAATTCCCCCGGGCGATCCACATTATGGCCTTGAAGGGCCGCAAATTTGGTTTGGACTCTAAAAAAAATCGAGCAATTTTTACTATATCCATTTCATTGTTGGAATTTACGTATTTAAGTTTATGGTGAAATTGCCGAAATTTCAATTTGTTTCCTTCCGTACGGAAGATATAGCGTGTGGGAGAAGAGTCATTGCAATGTTTCCACAAAATGGTACAGATTGAATCAAAATTTTGGAAAATTTCATGCTGCACTTTCTATTCACAACCCTATATAACATTTGGTGTCGATAGCTCTATAAATGAAAGAGCTATGTCAATTTTATCGAAAAACGTATACAGTGAAACCTCTCTACATTGGACACTCTCATAAGTGGACCCCTCCCTTTAATGGACAAAACTTGGGAACGGGGGGGAAAAAAACATGTAAGTGAACCTCCCCTTGGTGGACACCTGTCAATAATGGACAAATTTCAGGCGACCGTCGCTGTCCACAGTAGAGAGGTTTCACTGTATATCCATTATCGAGCAAATGGGGCGTGGTATCATCATATGGTCAGAACTTGAAATTTGTATTGTATACACCGACCGTTGTGTTGGGCTTGAAGTCTCTAGGTTTTTGTAATCCCGACACCCGCGCAGACGGACGGACAGACAGACAGACATGGCTATATCTATATATAAAGAATTGCTAAACTCCTTCTTCGGCCTATTGCATAAATTCCAACCAAATCATTAAGCCCTTATTATACCCATTTTTAAAATGGATATAAAAAGCGGTGTTTCGTCCACACCAAAAAATGTTATTAAGCCGTCCGTAAATTTGACTACAAGAAGGGCCTCGGTGGATCAGTGGATAGCGCACTGTCCCGCACAAACAAGAGGTGCGAGTTCGAGTCCCGCTCATGTCGATAGGCATGGCTCTCCTAGAAAAACTATGTTGAGGCGTAGGATTTGAAATCCATCCACGTAAAAGAAGTTGTTCAGTGATGGAAGCAGAAATAGAGGGGAAAAAGTGCTTCAGGCCTTGACCCGATAGGGTTGTTATAGCCCTATAAGAAGAAGAAGAAGAAGAAAGATTTGACTACAAATAATCAATGACCATTGGCGGATTTGATCTGTACTTGATCTGTACAGTTTAACACTAAGCTGGGTTAGTTATAATATAATACAAATTTCTAATTAAAAGTGATGTTTAGAGGACCTTTACTAACGGATGAAGTTCAGTTAGAATTAAGTTATCGTTATTTGTTGGATTTTTACGCCATTTTTAGTCAGATTTGATTCATCAATGAATCCATGTGTTGGGAGCGAATATTCTTTTGGAGACATTACATATCATTCGAAACGAGAAATGCATTTTATCTATCAGAATTTCTATCATAAACTATAACATGATAAGCGTTTCTTACATTAAATATAGAATAATTTAAGTTCTTGCTTTTGCAAAATCATAAAATCAACTTGAATCGATAAAATATCATCATCAATTTCCAAAACCGGATATGTAAGTTCTGTAAATGGAACCTGAATAGATTGTGTCTTTACAGTTTGAAGTCTAGCATCTGGATGGAAAGGATACGTTCTGAGACGGTCCCATTAAAACGTTATGTAGAGATCATTGAGAGGCCTTGGTGGGCCAGTGGATAACGCATTGTCCCGCGAAACAAAAGGTGTGGGTTCGAGTCCCACTCATGTACTACCGATAGGGTTGTTATGGCCATATGATAATAATAATAGCTTTATAGGAGCTTTATTTGGTAAGACTCATCTAAAACTCCACACGTAAACCAGCACATGGACTATCGGGTATCTTATCATGATGTTTAATCCATTCTCCATTTTATGTTCATAGCCCCAAATAACAATTTCGGAAGCGTTTGATTATTTTGCTCTATATTCGACGCGATTAAGCGGACAGCGCCAAATTAAATTCGGCTATTGATGTTGATCAGGAACATATATACTATATGGGGTCAGCCACACATGTTGCTGTCGGTTACACACAATTCCACAAACCTATCCAACCATTTATCAACTGTATCTGGGTATAAAAAGCACGTTCTATATAATTTGAATGTCGAATATGTCCGATTTGCCAGGCTTTGTTGTTAAGTTTGTTGGCCACATTTTATATGTCCAATATATCTTTTGACAAAATGTCCAACATGCTGAATATTACATTGGGTATAAATGTATATTACAGACTGACAAATAGGGTATACCAAATGTCATGAACAAGAGGCATAACAAGCTGTCATTTGTATATCGAAATGATAATGAAACATTGAACGAAGCCCCCTCCAGAATGTCAGGCCATATTTTAGATGACATTTGGCAGTATGGCCCGAATTACCGTAGAAATTGTGCAATTTGATGTTTTGACTCATCTTCGGATCATGCATATTAACTTTTTCCTTTGTACAACCTTAAAGAAAAAGTTCCAACAGCGTCATATAGAATGATAACGTAGTGATTACAACCAGACTGATTGGGTAATGGAATTTAAGACTGATTTATGATCCATAATTCCCCAATAGCAATGTGTTATTGTTTTGCGTAATGATCCCTAGCTAAAATGCTATACTATCATTATGATGGCTAAGTATCGATAGACTAGATCTTATTCAATAGCTTGGAACCACTTCTACTACTGGAAAACGTTGTCGGGTTTGTCCAAAATTTAACATGTTTTTGAAGTTACTGAATTGAAATTTGGCACACAGTTAGGTTACACCATTATCTATTGTTCCACAAAGTGATCCGATCCGAGCCATCGTAGACAATTATATTCTTATATATAATATACCTTGGGGGTTTCGGTAGGCCAGTGCATAGCGCACTTGCTCGCCAAACAAAGAGACGTAGGTTCGATTCCTGCTCAGGTCATTTGACTTGACCCTCCTAGTTTGGATCTAGGTT